>PVLD010003759.1:45830-136859 GCA_004027595.1 Dinomys branickii | reverse complement strand
TGACTAAATTTGCATGTCTGTATATGGGTCCATACATCTACAATTCGAAGATATCAATGGATAAAGCAACAACTACTGTTGAGACCATATCACCTTGTCTATAGATTAGTTGTGATTGTACTATTTTCTATGATAATGGGTGTCTGTTTGTCAATATGTTTTTGTACTTTTATGTTTCTAAAATAAAAAAAAAAAAGACTTGTTTCTCACACCTTCTGCCAGGCACAAAACTTGCAGCCTGGGAGGACATCTCATATTGCTTCTGGGAAGAGACCTCCTCAAGTTAGAAGTGACTCTCCTTTGCACCTCCCTCTCGTTTAACCCTGCACTTTCAACTCCTCGATGCCTGCGTCAGCCTGAGACAGATAACCACAGTCCTAAAGTTCTGAAAACTCCTCCCAGAGGTCTGGGCTAAAGACTTGCCTCTAGGCATCAACCATGCCACCTCACCATGGCCCCTGGTGCCGTCAGATGTTACAAGAAGCACAAACAGGCCTGCAGCCACATATGAGCCTGATAGACTGTTAATCATGTCAGGCAAGATCCCCATGCCGCCAACAGTGCAGACAGTTCTGTGGTTCCCAACCCATAACAAGCGTTAGAGAACTCTCCCACTATTTTCAGGGAGGCTTTGGCTACAGGTTTGGCCAAACCACTAGCATCTTTTCTCTGAGACAGTCTGTTTCTCTGTCTTATCCAGCTACGTTTCTCCAGAACATCCCATCCTCCTTGCTGTCACAGTCCCCTGAGAAAGGAATGCTAGTTGTGAAACTCCATTTTGGGGCAAGCCCTGCCTCCATTAAATAGAACCCCCTGCCAGAAGAGAATATAGAACACCAAACTGCTGAAATGCACCCCTCCTGCCTGTAAAACCAGTTCAAGATCTTCAAGCTGCCAGTGCCGCCATGATTGTCCTCTGTATACAGTGCTTCCGTCTTCTGCCTGCTGGTACACCTGCCTGGACCTAAAGATTGCCTTCTTCTGCCTTTGATTAGCTCGTGTCAGCCAGCCTCTCTTTGCCTTTAAATGGAAAGACCCCAGATCTAGACTCAGAGGTTAACTGACCCGGACTGAGTCCCCTAGAGCTTCAAAAACTTATTTACCCTCTTTGAAGAAGCCCTCACAGCTGACCTCACTAGTTTCCCAGCACAAAATAGCACTGCATTTCTGATTAATGACACCCAAGCTGCCTGCTGGAAAGGCACAAAAGCTGTGCTACAATATCTGGCAGAAACTAGTTACAGGAAATCTGCAAATTTCTTAGAGCTGTTGACTTCTGTAGAATCTGGATCCTTGAGTTCACAAAAAATGATGCTTACCTGTGCAAATACTTGGATCTAGTTGCAAAGGGCTGCCTCCCCACCTCTCTGCCTTCCTGATCTAACAGCCACTGTGCTTCTGATTTAAAAAAAAAAAAAGCTCACCTTAGACCAAGACCTAACTGTCCAGGTGCCACATGCTGTACTGAACTTAAAAATAAGCCCCAAAAGATGCTGAGTACATCCTGTTTACAGGTGGAAGTACCTCTATTAGAAATGGAGTAGACAGGCTAGATATGCTGTGGTCACCTTGGACAAAGTTATTTTGGGCAGAGCTCTCCCGCTACTGCTTCCTGCTGCTGTTTGGAAACCTGACACCCACGGTGCCAAACCTGCTGCTCCTAAGCCCTCTGTGGGGACCCTATTGACAGAAACATGAGCCCCAGCCAGAAAACCTTGCCCCAGTATTCCCAGAAGATCAGAGCCGGACCTGCCCCCACTGTATGTTCTGCAAGCTCAAGCCACTGTGCTGGCACCTGTACCCCTGCAGGCAGCTCAAGCTTCAGCATCTGTGTCACCAGCCCCAACCTCCCATCCTCTACCTGCACTGAGAAGACAACAGAAGTTTATAAGGTCTGCTATGAGAAACCATCTCTAGATATGGCCTACCCTTGCCTGTTGGCAATGACAACAGACCTGCACTTGTAGCAGAAATAACTAAGTAGAAACTGATAAGTCACAAGGCAGTGAGCCTCTCTCGTGGGAAAACTTTTAACTCTCAATATTTCTCTCCTTCCCTTACCTGTTCCACTTCAGTTCCCCTTAGCCACAAAAGCCAAACCCTACCTGTACCTCATCTACTTTGGCGGGTCTCTGATGAACAGCTCACCTTGCTTGGGTTGTTCTGGCCCAACCCACCCTGCTCGGACTGTTCTGACCCACAGACACCTCCACCCTGCCCCAGCTCGGGCTATTCTGGCCCACCGACACCCACCCCAAAAAAGAGTTTAAAAGCCCATGCTTTGCTTAGCTCCCTGCTGCTTTGGTCCGCTAGGCAGCCTGCTACCCCCATTCCACTCCCCCCAATAAAGACCTCTCATGTCAGAAGGTCTGGTCTGGCCCCATGCACGTCTTGGTTTCTATCAGAAGCTACATAAAGCATACAGGCCACACACTCTAAAAAGTTGAGAAAATAAAACATAACCCTACAGAAACAGCTTGTAACTAGCATGCCTGTAATCCTAGCACTCAGGAGGCTGAGACAGGAGTATCACCATGATTTCGAGGCCAGCCTGCCTGCATATTGAGTTCAAGGCCAGCCTGAACTACATAACAAGACCCTGTCTAAAAAACAACAGACCAGCTATGCCTGTAGACACTCCTGCACACACATATAACCCAGGTGCCTATTAACTACTCTACAAGTTCCACAAATCCAGAGTTTCACCATCCTAGAGTTTTAAAAGCCCATCCAGATGATTGTACCTGGACTAGATAGTTCTTCTGGGGCTCACTCTGAAGAGACAACATACTCAAAGCCCTGCTCTGGGTACTGACCAGTCCACATATGGCTGAAGCTTGAGGACACCATTTGCAAGATTCCTTTGTCAGGCTACTTACTCCTGTCCTTGCCTCGCCACCCCCTGCTAGCTGTGATTTTTACCTTAAACTCTGGACAGTTGCCCCCAGACAGTAGAACCATCAAACACTGACCAAGGTTTGATGAGCATCCCAGGCACACTGGACATGGTCCTAGATCAGATTAACTCCTTCACTACCTTGCCAGAATAATAGTGGATCACAGCCACTATTAGGGGAAACATGTCTCTTCCTAAAAGGAACCTACGGGAAAACTGTAATAAAATAATCTTGGGGACCTTGGCTAGGACCCATCCTAGGGTCTCTGACAACCCTAATGTAACCGCTCCTAGTTGAGCCTTGTCTCAGAAGGTCACATGTAACATGCCCACCAAAGACTTGCCAGGAAAACAGACTGAAATGTAGCAGAAGACACCCCCCCCAGCGTACTTCAGTTGCCTAGGTATAGTTCCTGTTGCAGTTCTGGTTGCTTCTGTCTCCTAGCTGGTCACTATGATGCGTATTGTAAGAACCAATCAAAGATGGCCGAATACTCTACCTCTGTACTTTCCCTTGCAGACCCCATAAAAACCCCCTCCCTGAGCTTTCAGGACCCGATATTTTGAGGGATAGTTGATTCTCTGTAGTGCCTGTTGATGTAAAATAAATCTACCTCCAAATCCTGGGTGTTGTTTCTGTGTGTCTGTTTGCTGTTGCAGTGTGGCTGGCGGAGGTAACCTAGATGCTCCTTACCATAAGACCATATAATACACGTGGAGGTGTGCTACAAAATGCTATTCCGAAGTTAGAAACCATAAACCAGATGCATATACATACAGCAATATGACTAGATCTTAAAGCCATGGTAAGCGTTTTTTTCTTTTTTTTAAGCATAAGAAACAAAACTAACACTATTATACACTCAGGGATCCCTGTGAAAAGCCTTAGTAGCTGTCTATGAGGAGAGAAGAGTGGAAATGAGAACCAGAAGTAAAGGAGAAAATGCAAATAAAATGAAATTGCATGGAGGGGTGTTGGCTGTGTACCAAGGGCTAAGTGTTACAGGCCATTCCATTTCCTGGAAGCCAAGAAAAGCACTGGGTGAGAGAGAAAGACTTGAGCAAAGCCGGCAGCCTGCTCCTAGGCAGCAGATGGGCCCCCAGGCAGAGCGAAGCAAGTAGGGCAGAGGCAGCACCTCTGCACGGCCCTGGTGCCCCTCACATCCACACTGCGGGACAGCCTTCACTTCCACTCACGACCTGTCCACCGTGGCCTTTGCCGTCTGCATTCCAGTCAGCCAGCTGGTCTTCCGAGCTCCAGTTTTCCGCGGCTTCTCTACCCTGCATCCGCCAACCTGTTCCAGCTCCTCCCGCAGACCAGTTCTGACGCTTCTGACCGCAAGCTCGGGCACAGTCAGCCAAGTCCCCACGCCCGTACCAGCGTTTTCTCTCAGCCACGTTCGCCTTTCACCAACGCCCACCACGTAACCAAGAGGAGGTTTATATGACTGCGGGTCTTAGAAGGGCTGATGCACGCGTGGGGGACTGACTCCAGGACAGGCACGACAGGGAGCACGGTGGAAAAAAGCAACTCGGCTTGGAACGAGCAAGTGAAAGGAACAGTTGATGCTTACATGGATTTTTTTTCTTTTTAATTTTTTTCTTTTACCCATTTTGCAGGCTTATATCTGGTAGTCTGAACAATTAATTTGAAGACAACAATATGCAATATAACAACCACTGTTGAATTCCAATCATCTTGTTCAGTGAAATTATGTATTTTTTCTAATTTTTAAAATTATTTTTATTCTCTTTAAAATAAAAAATAGACTAGAGGGAGGAGCTCCCATTCTGGCCAGGCCCACCAGCAACAGCACCTTGAGCTATGACAACATCCATGGATCAGTCCACCTAGGATTAGCCCGTTCCCGGGACGCCCACCTATAATCACATTAGTGACCCAAGGGCCCTCCTCCTCCTCAGGTTCCCCTCCCCCAGGGGCCATCCTGGGCACCCAGCCCAGGGTCATTACCCAATGGCCGTTGGGGACCTCTGACATCCACACCCTGGTGACCCGGCACCTCCAGGCCGCTGTCGCTGCAGAAGGATGAGGCAGGGAGATGCAGGCTCAGCGCTCAGTTTATTCGGGCTTTCGCCACCGTGCGGGAGGGGACCCTCCAGGGCCCAGGAGGAGGCCGCTGAAAAGGCCCTGCGCCCGGCACAGGCGAGTGCATCTCCGACTACGCGGCAAGAAAAGTCAGCTTCGGTTCCCCAGGACGAGGACGCTGATCTTTTGAAAGCTGAGGTTGTTTTCTCCTCCAGACCCGTGGCACTAGTATCCAGCGGTGCCTCAACCGAGCGTAATCAGACCCGTGGCGCACGGAGGCGTGGTGTCCCGGCCTCGCCGCGCTCCAGGGGCCGGGGCGGAGAAACGGGGCGCGGGCGGGGGAAGTGGGGCGCGGGAGGAAACGGGGTGTAGGAGGAAACGGGGCGCGCGCGGAGGAAGCGGGGCGCGGCGCCGCTCGGTCACGCCGCCCTCCACGGGCTCCGCGCGGCCCCCCGAGGCGAGCCCGGCGCCGGCTGCCCAGACAGCAACGCCCGCCCCGGCGACGCCGGCCCTGCAGGACGGAGGGCGCCGGTCAGCAGAGCCCCTGCTCCAGCCTCGCTTCCCCCGCTCCCATCGGGTCCTCGGAGCGCGAGCCAGGCTGGGGACTCGGCCTTCCGACCCGCTGGGACGCGCGGCCCCGCTCCCGCCTGAGGTCTGCGAGCTGGTGCTCGGGACAGGGGTTGCGTTAGGCGCCAACTTAAAGGCTGTGTTCTGGAAACGGCGCGCTGGCGTTAGCCTAGCGGTTCCTTCGCGGCTGCCTGTTTAATCATCTGGTCTGGTGGAGAAACCACAGTGTTTGTTCAAACACAGAGAACCCGGTGCAGCGCTGGGTGAAATGAGGGCTTTGTACATATTTCTGGGTGAAAAATGTTAATAACTAACATTAATTGAGCATTGGCTATGTGCCCGGCAGACACTACGCTCTTTGTCCGCGCCGATTTATTTAGTCCTCGCGGCTCCTACTCTTCCCACTTTTCAGATGAAGAACCTGGGATGAAAGGCTTCCTGACCTGCGCAGTGCCTCGCACTAGCACGAGCTAGAGGACACCGAATTACCGCGCTTCAGAATGCACGCGTTTGATTCTCCTGCCCCGAAAACGAGCCCTGGTTGGAAAACACTCAGCCGTGGAAACCAGAGGTCCACCGTGCCGCCGCGCCGGTGCCCAGCTAGGTCTTATTTTCAGGGACACGCGGGTGCTGTGCGATGCCGAGGACCGAATGCAGGAATGAAAGCTCCCCACTCCCGTTTACCTGAACCCGTTCCCAAATGACGCTCCAGGTTCTCTGCGGGAGGCAGAAAGGGGACCAGAGAGCTGTGGTTTCCGGCCGGCCTCCCAGGTGGGGCCCGAGGGCAGGGAGACCGTGACCTCCAGGCCGGGGCCTCCCCGGGAGACCGGGCCGCCCGGGGAGGGAGGACGGCCGCGGCCGCGGGGGGTGGAGCAGTGGCCGCCGCTCGCTACCTGAGAACGTCCTCATTATCTCCGGGAGGACCTGCGTCGTCCTGTGGAAGTCTCGGACCCTCGAGATAAGGTCTGAGGAAATGGCCTCGGGACTCCCAGCCGTCCTTACGTCACACCTGCGGGCGTGGGGGGTCCGCTCAAATTCCAAAGAGAACACACCGAGCGGGGCTTCGGCCAGACGACCATTTCTTTACCTCTGCTGGAAATGTGCGTTTTCTACAACAGGCATGCCTCAGATCTAAGAGGAGCAAAGGTGACCACGCCTCAAGAACCCCAGGAAGGCCCCCCTCCCGCCCCAGCAAGGCGCAAACCCTGGCGCTGTGAGCCTCTAGAGAGCGGCATGTGCCACTTGAAAAAACAGCAAGGATCCGTTTCTAATTTGTGAGCTTTTTAAAGGAAAGGAAGCCGGATGTGGTGGCGCACACCTGATATCCCAGCACTCTGGAGGCTGAGGCAGGAGGATCTCTGTGACTTTGAGACCAGCCTGGGCTACAAAGTGAGCTCAAAGCCAGCCTGAACTGCACAGTGAGACGCTACCTCAAAAAGACAAATAATAATAATAATAATAATAATAATATAAAAATAAAGGGAAAAGAAGACATAGAAGATGAAAATATATAAATGAAAAAGCTTAGGACTCTGGTGCTGGCTCAGTCCTCTTAGTCACTTCTGCAATCACAGCAGCCCGCCACAGCTTCCTCAGACTCCACCGGAGCCCCTCTCATCTCTGGAGACACTTCCTGGCTCAGGGGTGCTTGGGTTATACCTGCTCCCGGGGTGGGCCCGGAGTATACAACAGGGGTTCCCTGCCCTGTCTTCTCATCTCAGCACACTGTCCCCCGCGTGCAGCAGACAAGAAAGAAGCCCCTGAGCACTGTGCACCCGGTAGCACTGGGGGACTGAAGGACCAGGAGAAGGGGTGGGAGGAGGGACAGGGTGGTCCTCCCAGGCACCCAGCTTATCATAAGCTGTTGAAATACTTCCTTAAATTCCATTTCAAACGGTGTTAGGTACTGACCAAATAGTAATACTTCCATGGATTAAAGGTGTCCTTGGATCTGCTTAAAACCATGACCACTAGTTATGACTTCACTTCTAGGAAGAAAAATGTGTCCCCGGTACCAACCCAGCAGTTTAAAAGAACCCCAGTGAGCCTGGGTCCTTAGTGTGTGAGTGTTAGTGTGGGGCACCGTCAGTGTCGCAGGCACGTGGATACTGGAGGCTGGAGGGGAAATGACCCTACCTGCTCTGGTTGACTCTGGCGTCCTACGAAGGAAAGAGAAGAACAGGCATTTAGCTTCCCCGCCTCCTTCCTGCCAGGGACTGTGTACATCTTCTCTTCCTTTAAAACACCAGTTCCAGGGGCTGGGGATATAGCTCAGTGGAATAAGCGCCTGCCTAGCAAGCACAGGATCCTGAGTTTGATCCCCAGTACCGCCAAAAATAAATAAATAAATAAATAAATAAATAAAACACCAGTTCCAAACTCTCCTCCCCCAGGGCACCTGACAGTGACCCTGGCTCATGACAACCACAGCAGGCGCTAAGTACAGAGCTACTGTGTTGGGACCCAGGCTGAGCGGTTAGACGCGCTGCAACCACCCGAAGGCATTACCCCTATGGCTTGGAGAGGGTGAGGGACTCACCCAGCGACAAGCTGCAAAAGCTGGCACCAACCCAAGGCTGTGTGACTCTACAGCGCTTCCTTCACAGGCGTCTCTGGGTCACACAACCACCCAGCCCTCGGCTTAGAGAGATCTGCGCCTCCCTCTCCTGCCTCGCCCCAGCATTTTCCAGCCCGGAGCGTGGCGCTTCCTGCGGAACCCTTCCGCTCTCCTGCAGATAGGCGACAGGCGTCTCACCTGCAGAAGCGCACTTGCTGGCCTCTGACACTTCTCCTCCAGCGCCTCCGCCTGGGCGCCAAGCCAGGCGGCTTCCTCGGAGACCTTGCCGAGGTACTCCTCCCTCTCCTTCCACACCTGCTGCTCCAGCTTCCTCAGCCTGGCCAGCAGGAGGCGCCGCTGGTTCCCCAGCTCCTGCTGGAGCCTCTCGAAAGCTGCTTCTACTTGCTGTTTCTTGCTTTCAATCTGAGCCTGCCAGGGATGGGGAGAGGGGCGCGGTGAGGGAGGAGCTCCGCGGGGCCTCCAGAGGGTCCTCCGTGACATTCCTCGGCATAACACTGCAGAAGAGGTAGGTAGCACTCACGAGAAACCTGCCAATAGTGAGAGCGCTGTTTTCTACTGTCTTAGCTAAAGATTCTAGAGCTGCACCCCATCGTGCTCTCAGAGCCACGCAGAAGTCTTTAAAATTCACCCCACGCTGATGATACCGGGCCGTACTTTCTTGAGAGCTACGTAGAGAGGACCGTGGCAATTTCATAGAGAACCCGAAGATTTTAAATTTTGATAAACATTGACAAATTTACCCTAGAAAGGTTGTGGAAATTTACACATCCCTCAGCATCAGATGGTAATGCCCTTTTCTCCAGACCCTTGCCTACATTGCAGATTATAACTATGTCCTTCTCAGCAGACAATAAGGGTACCTCTTCCAGGGTGGCGGGAGAGTGTGGCCCAGGTTTTAGCCTGTGGGGACCGGCTTTGACAGGAACAGAGGGACACTGGAGAGTCCTTCGGTCTTGCTACCCCTTCTCCTTGGCCACACGGCCATAAATTCCCACCCAGGGACCTCCTCGTGTAGTGTGGAGGAGGGAAGGGGCCAGGCAGAGCCACAGCATAGCCCGTGGTCCTCAGGCTCTTGGGGTCAAGCATAGAATCCAGCTCTCTCTGCCCCCCTCCCGGCTTCAGGCCCTGGGCGGGGGCAGGAAGAGCAATGAACTAAGGCTCGGGAGACCCAGCTCTGGCTGTCTCAGCAGGGCCTTGGGCTCTGTCCTGAGACCTAGCAGTCCTCCCGCGTCACTTTGCAGGACCTCACTTTCTGCTCTGTAAATGGTGGATAAAAAGGATCTTGGACGTCAGAGCCACTCCTAACTCCAACATTCTGAGATTCCAGCCCTTGTGTGGTGGCAGAAGAGTGAGAGAGGGACCCCAGGCCTTCCCATGTAGATGCCAGATGGGAGTCAATGGCTCGGCCGTTACCAGCAGCTCGTGGAGCTTCTGGTCTTCCCGACACTTTGTGTCTTCGATCTTGTCCCTCTCCGCTCTCAGAGCCTCCAGGCGGCTCCTGAGGCGATCCTGTGGGGGAGAGGAAGGGGCGGAGCCGGGCTCAAGTAATAAATCAACTCATCAATACCAGCCCATAGCCTGTGCATACCAAGGCGTGCCGAGGGGTTCTCAGAGGGGACAAACACCCAGTCTGTGCCCCGTGGAGAGCACCATCTAGGGCAGGAGCTGGACACCCGTGATAACCATGTAACAAAAAAATGAAGCGCTGAGCATGGTGGCACACCTCTGTAATCCCAGCACTTGTGAGGCTGAGGCAGGAGGATTACTGTGAGCTCGAGGCCAGCCTGGGCTACAAAGGGAGTTCAAGGCCAGCCTGAACTGCATAGCGGAACCGTGTCTCAAGAAAGACAATAAATTAATAAAACATTAAAAAAAAAAGCGACTGATGTGCTCAGAGCCGGAACAAGAAGGCTGCTCTGCCCCAGGGCCAAGCGAAGGTGTCAGAAAGCCAATTCCCGCCTCCCCCGACCCCCTCCCGCATCACCGCGGGACCCCGCTGCCCCCACAGGCCTGCTCACCCGGTACGGCTGGATGGCCTCATCCAGGAAGCCCACGCTGTGGGCCTGGTGGGCGGGTCCCTCCCGGCACAGCACGCAGAGGAACTCGGCGTCCTTCTCGCAGAAGAAGTAGATCTTCTCACCGTGCTCCTCGCAGTAGGTCTCCCCCAGCGGGCCCAGGGGCACAGGGACCACGGGGGCCTCCGTCTGCTCCTCCTCCTGGCAGAGCGGGCAGAGCAGCACCCTGCCCGAGGGCTGGGCCCCCATCCGGGCGGGGGACGGGAAGCAGGGCCCGCAGAAGCTGTGTCCGCAGGTGGCGGTCACCACATCCTTCGGCGGCCCTGTGCAGGCCGGACAGGTGGCCCCGTCGTGGACCCCCTGGATGGACGCAGCTATGGGCATCACGGTGCCTTCCGCAGCCGGCCCGCGAAGGCCTCTGTCTTGGTCCCCACGAATTTCCTTTCCCTGAAACTGAGTCACCTTTAAGTGCGTCATGGAGGGCAGGGGAGAGAAGGCCGGAGAGAAGTCCCCGGCTCCGCCTCCTGTGCTCCGGGCAGCCCAGGGGTCCAAACTCCGGGGCATCTTGGCGCACCGGGCGCGCCCGGAGCCGGTGCTCGGTCCGCACTCCGTCCGCTCTGTCCCGGGCGGGTAGCAGGGCACACCACGCGGCCACGGGGAGAGGGCTTTCCAGGAATCCCCTGACCACAGAGCTGTGGGGAAAACTGAGGAGGAGCCACCTCCGTCCGGCTGGGCAGGAAGGAGCCATAAACTTCCAGCTCTGAGGCACCCAAGCGTCAAAGTCCAGGCTGGAGGGGCGGTGACGGCTTCTTTCCCCTGCCTTGGGGTGCTACGCTCGTGAATCCCACCGCCTGTACCGCCAGCCTCACGGGGCTTGGATAACACTGGGGTTCAATTTTACTTTTTAACTCGAGGTAGCAGAAGGCAACAAATCATAATGCAAATGATGTGTTGATGAACTTTAGAAAACCCACTTGGTTACGGATATAAACGCACACAGTTACCTCTTTTCGTGTTACTGTATCCAACAGTAATGGTGGTCCTTTGGGGCAGGTGTCATGGGCTCCATTTTACAGAGGAGATGTACACAGAAAGATCAAGTGACTTTCTGAAAGTCACAGAGCTTTGCAGCCCTCAGGCTGGGAACAAACCCGCTTGTCCAGCTTCAAATCCTGCGCTCTTCCCCGTACTCGGATCCCCGCACGAAGCCCCAGCCACCGTTCCAGGGGGCGGAGCCAGATCCGCTTCTGCTGCCCGCTCTCCGCGATGGCCAGCTGCACCCCGGTGCTGCCCACTCTCCGCTCCCGGGCTGTCTTGTCCTCTTCCCCTCCTCCTCCCTCCGGCCCCAGCCCGCCCGCGCTCCCGGCCCGGATCCAGACGTCCCAGTGCACAAAACACACACCGGGTTTAAAGGACTTATCATAGAAAAGGAAGGATAAAATACTTCATTAATAACCTCTCATGATCACATGCTGAAATAATTTTGGAAACATTGGACTAAGTAAAATATAAAAATTTCGTGTTTCTTTATTTCATATCCCTTCTAGAAAAATCTTAAATCGCTCATTTGGCTTCAATTACATTTCAGAGCTCTGTGTCTCCCAAGAGCTGACTGTAACTTAGGGACTGTAAATTAGGGTCACGAGGCTTCCCACTTCGGCACGGCACCTGGAGCAGGTGGAGACCACCCGACCGAGGAACCCCGGCTCCCCGGGAGACCCGACGGCACGGGAAGCTGCGGAGCGGACGGTGGGCTGAGTGAGCACACGCGCGAAACCTGGTATCTGTGCAAGATGCGGCCACCGCACATGGTCTTTCCCTCCCAGGGCAGAGCGCAGTGGCCGCCCCTCCGATGCTTGGGCCAGCCCAGCTGGGGCATCGCGGGTGACGGTGCTTGTGCTGTGTCCCCACACGCAGGTCCTTATCGGAGTCCGCACACGCCCCTGCCAGGGCCTGGCAAGCTCTGGCCTTGCTGATAGGGCCAATCTCCCTGGAGACAGCGGCTGCCTAACGGGGAGCTGGGGTGGCATCGCCTCGCTGCCCAGCCTCCCTCCTGCCCCAAAGAACGGCCTCTTTCAGCAGCCAGGGCGGAGACACCAGCCCTGCCTTCCAGGAGAGGGGCGCCCAGGATGAGCAGGGCCCCAGCCAGGGTGCCTCTCCGCTGCTGGTTGTTTCTGTCCCTGCTGTGGGCCGGGGTCTGACCCTGAGAGGGCAGGACCGGACCCTGGGGCCCGAGATGCACAGATGCGTTGCCTGTCCCAGCGGACGTGACACCGTCCTCGTCTAGCTGTGTACACGCGTGGGCGCAGCCGTGTCCAGGGGGCTCTTCCCGCACCCTGGAGCCCAGCATGGCCTCGGCCCCCTCGGTGAGCAGCCTGGCCGACGAGGTCACCTGCCCCATCTGCCAGGCCACCCTGCGGGAGCCGGTCACCATCGACTGCGGCCACAACTTCTGCCGCGGCTGCCTGGAGCGCTACTGCGAGGGCTGGGACGCGGGCCCGCCGGGCTGCCCGCTCTGCAAGGAGCCCTTCCGCGCCGGGGCACTGCGGCCCAACTGGCAGCTGGCGGGCGTGGTGGAGCACATCGAGCGCCTGCAGCCGAGCGCCGCGCCGGGGCCAGAGGAGGAGGCCTGTGCCCAGCATGGCGAGAAGCTCTACTTCTTCTGCGAGGACGACGAGGCGCAGTTGTGCGTGGTGTGCCGCGAGGCCGGGCTGCACGGCACGCACACCGTGCGCTTCCTGGAGGCGGCTGCGGAGCCCTACCGGGTAGGGGGCCGGGCCGGGCCGGGGACAGGATGGGGCAGGGAGACAGGCACCGAGCAGGGCTGCGGGCCGGGGCAGCAAGTAGCCCGTGAGGCCTCCGCGCCACCCGCAAATTATTTCTTTCTCCCTGCTTGAGTGATCCCCCAGGCCATAGGCACAGGGTGGGAAATCTGGGACCTGTGATTTCCAGTGAATTCTGTGTTGTTTACCCCGGCCAGCAGCTGGGTAAATCTTTGCTGAGTGACCAGGACGTGTGTCTGGCCCACTAGCAGTCAGGTTTGTGTCTGAGGGAGCATCCGCCCTCAGTGTGCGTGTTGCTAGTGCTTGCACAGTTACAGGAGAGTGGTGTGTTGGGGGGGTGTCTGCATATATACGTACTTGAGTGTGTACGTGTAACTGAGTGTGCTTATGAATAAATAAGTTTACATATATGCGAATTGGGTAAACATACGTGCTGTGTAATTTTATCTGTCAGTGAGTGTGGGCTGGGTTTGGCTGGGTTTGGTTGTTTATTATGTTTCTGTATGAGTGGGTACCTGTGTATGAGTATCTGAATTAGTTAGCCTCAGATGGTTAGCACGCTATTATGTCTATTTGAATATACACAAATGGACATTTGTGTCTGTTCCTCTTCCAGACTCCACTGTAGAGCCAAATATCTCTAAAATAATTTTTATTAATAATCTATGCATTATCCAAGTTTCTTCCTCCCTCCAGAATCCTACCAACATAATTGATTTTTTTTTTCTTGTACTAGGAATCAAACTCACAACCTTGCACTTCCAGTCAGGCACTGTGCCATTGAACTATATCTCCAGACCTTTGTTTGGTTTTTTGAGACAGGGTCTCGCTGTGTAGTTCAGGGTGGCCGTAAACTCACTGGGTAGCCCAGGCTGGCCTCCAACTCACAGTGATCCTCCTGTGTCAGCCTCCTGAATGCTGGGCTTACAGGTGTGTGTCACCACACCCAGCTAGACAATCGATTCTAGTAATGAGGGAAGGTTGGGAAGGTTGCTACTTGCATGTTTGTTCCCTTTAGGATGAGTCAGAAAGTCAGAATAATTTCACCAAAGGGGATATCAAACTCAGGAAATATTATCAATGCCATTCACCAGCTGCAAATGAAAGTAGGATGTTTAACCTGAAGGGGGAAACCGAGTCATGGCCTTTGCCTCGAGCAGAATTCCTGGAGCACAAAGCAACAGGAACAAGACCCAAGGAAGTAAACTATCAAAGCTGGGAAGGCCAAGCATTGCCAGCTAAGGGACAAACTCCTTTCCTGAGGGCATCTCCTTCACAGAGGCAGTGGGTGGGGCTAGAAGATTCCTCCAATGAATCTTGTGTTCCTTCTCCCCAGGAGCAAATACAGAAGTGTCTTGTGAGCCTAAGAAAAGAGAGAGAGGAGATTCAGGAAATTCAATCAAGAGAAAATAAACGGGTCCAGGCCCTGCTGGTATGTCCTCACACCCTTCCCGTCTTGTCCTTCCTCAGGACACAGCGTCCTGGAAACTGAGGCAGCGCAGTGCAGAGGGCTTTGCGGTCACACTGAGTTTCAATCCTGGCTCTGGCACAAAGTGTGTGAGCTCAGGCAACTCTCGAACTTCAGCTTACTTATTTGTAAAGGAGAGATTGAAAATCATCACTACAGCCTTGGGTTGCTGAAAAGAGCAAATTGTGTCTTGGTGCTCCTTGGTGCGCTTCAGATACACGCAGACTTCCTGCCAGGCGGGCACTCGGGGGTCCCCACCGCCTCCTCTAGCCTGGGCCTTCTAGAGGCCCCCGCAGAGGGTGCTGAGGCAGTGCCGACTGTCCGGCTCTGAGGAGGGGATGGCAGGTAGAACTTGGTTATGTTACACCTCCAGATCTGTCTGGGGACCAGGGTGGCAGGCGCAGTGGTGATGATTTTACCACCAAACCTTGGAGGGTGCGGACCTGGGCCGATAGGGAGAGGAGAGTGGAGGAGGGAGAGAGAAGAAAACAGCAGAAGAGGGCTGGAGGGGAGGCACAGGGGAGGGCGGTGTGGGGGGGACAGCGGGCTCTGGGCTCTCCTCCCACCTCCTCAGACTCAGGTGGCCGCCAAGAGACAGCAGGTGATCTCCGAGTTCGCACATCTGAGCCAGTTTCTGGAAGAGCAGCAGGACACCCTTTTAGAGCAACTGGAAAAGCTGGATGCGGACATAGTGGGGCAGCAGGAGGAGTTTGACCGCCTGGTCGCTGGGGAGGTCTGCCGGCTTAGCACCCTGATTGACGAGCTGGGGGAGAAGAGTGAGAGGCCGGCCAGGGAGCTGCTGACGGTGAGTCCAGCCCGCCTGTGCTCAGCACCTTTATCTTGTCTGAGCCTCCTCCATGAACACAGAGGGGAGACAGGGTTTGGGCCCGGGTCCAATTCTAGTCTGTCCTTCCCCAAGCGTCCCTGGTCCCCGTGTTCTCCTCCTGGTTTCTCCATCCCACCATCCACTGAATAGCAAAGATCTCAGTGGCTCCGGGAGGACCCGGCAGTAAGGCCGAAATGGACTTAACACTTTGGAAAGTATTACGTGAACAAACCATCCCTTATAACCTGAATGTCCCTGTCCACAGTCAGGACCTGGCCTGTTTTCAAGCTGGAGGAGAGAGGCCGAGGTCCCAGCCGGTCATCAGAGAGGCAGCGTGATGTAGGGCGGTGATGGCAAACCTCTTAGAGCTCTCCATAACAAACAGCTGTCCGCAGTACACGTGCATCCGCTCAGCACCAGATTTGGGGGTTGCGCCGAGGGCTGAGAAACAGGGTGGCGTGGTGAGGGATTTACTTGCCTTGGTGTCAGACCATCAGGGCCCACTCTACATTTGGGCTCCTACTCTAAAGAATTTGCCAGTGGTCCTCCAAGGCTGGTAAACACTAACACTCTGTGGTCTGGTGTTGTTTTTCTGTCCAGGCCTAAGAATGTGGTATTTTAAATTTGTTGTTATTGTTGTTCTATATTTTGGTATACTGGAGGCTGAACCCAGGGCCTTCACAGTGAACTACATCCTCAGCCTTTTTTTAAAAAATTTTTTTTAAAACAAGATCTCATTAAGTTGTCCAGTCTAGGCTTAAACTTGCAATCCTCCTGCCTCAGCCTCCCAGAGTGCTGTGATTACAAGCATGTGCCACCACACCTACCTGGTATTTTGTATTTTGCAGTTATAAGAAAAGTAGAAGAGAAAAACTGGACACTGACTCCCTACTCTTTCTCTCCCTTAGGATATCAGAAGCACTCTAATAAGGTAAGTGATGCAGTTTATCTTTTCCACATAAATACACATCTGTGCACCACTGGCTGGCTAGTGCCATGCAAATGTACAACATTCTCACATTAAGGGCGTCCGTTTGTATGTACGCGCCCATGTACCCGAGTGTGTTCTGACACAGCTGTAGACGCAGCCCCAAGGTTGGCAGTGGGGTGCTCCTAGAGGAAGTGTGGACACACCTCCCTCCTGTACAGCTGGCACCTCTAGGCCACGTTAGCAGAAGACTGGCCTGCTCTGGGGGCATCAGCAAGGAGACTGTTCCCACCCCACGACTCCTGTGCCGCCAGGTGTGAAACCAGAAAGTGCCGGAAACCGGAGGCCGTGTCCCCGGAGCTGGGCCAGCAGATCCGGGACTTCCCCCGGTGGGCGCTGCCACTGCAGAGAGAGGTGAAGACCTTCCTGGGTAAGGGACCCCGGCTCCTCAGGGCGCGGTGCGGAGGCCGGTTAGGACAGGCTTTTCTGTGAGCCACTGTGCGGCGGTCGTGGGCCTCTGTGAAGCCTGCCCCCTCTCGGCCGCCTGATTTTCTTATTTGCAGATTTTTATAGCACCCTCCTCTCAGAATAACGTAGCGATAGAGAGACGTGATAAAGGTGAAGCTTTCTGGGGAAAAGTCAGTTTGTTTGAAGAATAATTACACAAATCTGATCAGTTTGCATTAAGCAATGTACACGATAATGATTAACCATGCTTGCCATTCTGAACGATTTAAAGTTTCACTGCAGCACCCTCTGTGCGCTAAGTGGTGACGGTGAGCGCTGTTAACTGGTAGCCATGGCCAAGAGTTGCCCTGAGCCGCTGAGTCATCCCTCCGCTACTTCTGCTTTTCTTCTGGGAGTCGCTTGGGCGCAGGCTGCCCCTGTGGACCGTGCCCCGCCTGCTTCCTGGAACCGGGAGCAGTGATGAGAAGGGAATGAGAATCGGGAAGCCCGCGTGGCTTCTGCCCGCCTGCACCGCGACACCATGGATGATGTCACCTACTTCTAAGTGACTCACACATAAAAAAAGTTACTGTAGGATAATTTCTTTGCAGCCTGTCAGGTATTCCCATGGCGTGGCAGTGAAGGACACTGTACTCTAATCAAAGGCTGACCTTTGACTACCCTAAAATTATTTCCAGGAGGAACAGCAGACAGGTGCATGCAGCTGTCTGTTCACTGAACAGATGTTTGGTGAGCACTTACCACGTGCAGGGCATACAGGCTCCCCGCCCATGCTCAGTGGGGGTGTAGGGCCCCGGGCAGGGCTCCCTTCCAGCAGCACCACTGCCCCTGGGTGCTTTCGGGAGGTGCAGATTTGCGCCCCAACCAGAGCGTCAGGATCTGAAGGAGGTGTGTGTTAGCACAGCCCAGAGATCCTGGTGCGAGTTTGGGTATAGAATCACAAAACCTGGCTGGGTGTGGTGGCACATGCCTGTAATCCCAGCACTCAGGGGGCAGAGGCAGGAGGATCACAGTGAGTTCAAGGCCAGCCTGAACTGCATAGCACTCTGGGCTTTTTGTGTTAAAAAAAAAAGAGAGAGAGAGAGAGAATCCTGAAATTCCAGCTTCCTGTCTTCCCCTTGCCCCTCCCTCCTCCCTCGCCTCACTCTCATTATTGCTGGACGTGCTCTGGTTTGGGGACTAATGAACTCATCTTGCTTTATTTTCTTCTTTGCAGAAAAACTCTGCTTTGAATTGGACTATGAGCCAGGTAAGCAGCTCACACCGGACAGCAGGGAGTGAAGAGTCCCGAAAGCAAGGCAGATTTTTGCACAGCTCTGCACCTAGCATTGAATAATCACATCTGTCCTCATGTGTGTCTGTGTGTCATGTACATGTGTGTGTCACACATACAAGTTCAGCCCTCCATAACCACGGGTTCTATATCTGTGGACTCAGATAGGAAACACTAGGAAGAGAAAATGTGTCTGTGCTCAGCCCAGCAAAGTTTTTCTTGTCACTAGTCACTGAACAACCCAGTATAACTGCTTACGTGGCAGCTATATTGTATTGGTATAGTAATTAGTCTAGAGATAATTTCAAGTCTACAGGAGAACGTGTCTATTTACAGACTACGCATTCCACGTGAGGCACTTAAGCCTATCTGCAGCAGTTCTAACCCTGTAATTCCTGAGGGATGATGTGTGTGTGTATGTGTGTGACTTCCTGTGAGACCGGAAGGGAATTGTGAGGAGAGCACCAGGCATTCAGCCGTCATTCCTGGAGGAGCTCGTATCTGTCCCGCACATGTTGAGCCTGTAGGAAGGTTGGAGTGGGAAAGGTTAATGGACAGGTTCCTATCTTGGAAGACTTTCTAGACAAGGGAGACTTTGGTCTCAGACTGTCAGGAAGCCCTGGCCCTCTCAGATGTCATTTCACAGATGACATTAGAAAGAGGGTCACCTGCGGTGGGGCAGGAGTGCACAGGACAAACCCTTCCGGGCTGTCCAGCCGCACCAGCCCAGGCCCTGTGGAGCCATGGCGTGGCTGGGAGGGGCCTTTAATCCGTGACAGGTCTCCATTAGTGACTGTTCTGAGTTGCAGATACTAAAGGGACTGCCTGTGGGGCTCTGCAGGTTCCTGTTGAAGGTGGTTCTTACAGCCTGCAGGGTTAGAATTACTGAGGCTGTGGGGGGAAGGGGAAGGGTCCCAGGGACCTGTGGGGAGCAGGAGGGACCCTGGAAAAGGAGGGCCAGTGGAGGAAAGTCCCTGCAGATGGGGATGAGGGGGGATGAGGGGCGGGAGGCTGTGTGTCCCAGCTGGAGGAGGCCCAGCGAGCTAGTGGCTGCAGCACCTGTGAGCAGAACAGCTTTGCAGAGCGCTGAGGGCTTTAGTGTGTGCACGAGAGCCCTGGGCCCCTGTTCAGGGCCACAATCAGAATCTGCTTCCAACGAATTCCAGGGGAGCCCTGTGCTGCGGTCCGGCTGTGCTCCAACACTGGCCTGTGGGCTCCAGGGACGGGGCCTGGGCCATCCTCGAAGGTCACGGCACCTCTGCCGACAGCTCTCTCGGCTTTTCCACAGCTCACATCTCTCTGGACCCCCAGACTTCCCACCCCAAGCTCCTCCTATCCGAGGACCACCAGCGGGCTCGGTTCTCCTACAAGTGGCAAATTTCACCAGACAGCCCCCAGCGTTTTGACCGGGCCACCTGCGTGCTGGCCCTGCGTGGCTTCACAGGGGGAAGACACACGTGGGTGGTGAGCGTGAACTTGGCCCATGGGGGCAGCTGCACTGTGGGCGTGGCCAATGGGGATGTGCAGCGGAAGGGGGAGCTGCGCCTGCGGCCGGAGGAGGGGGTGTGGGCCCTGCGGCTGGCCTGGGGCTTCGTGTCGGCCCTGGGCTCCTTCCCCACCCGGCTGGCCTTGGCGGAGCAGCCTAGGCAGTTGCGGGTGTCCCTGGACTACGAGGTGGGCTGGGTGACCTTCTGCAATGCCGTCACTCAGGAGCACATCTACACCTTCACAGCCTGCTTCACTCGGGAGGTCTTTCCCTTCTTCGGGGTCTGGGGCCGAGGGTCCGGCTTCTCCCTGAGCTACTGAGAGGTGCAGCCACAAGACTCAAGGCGGGTGCTGTGTGGACTTGAGCCTCGCCACTCGCTTGAAGACTTGGGATGGAAATGGCTGCTTAGATAGCGTGCTGGCCTCACTGCCAAGGGAACGGGGGCATAACCTGCAGTCTGCTGTCAGGTGCCCAGTGGGTCCAAGGGTTCTAAGCGTCAGCTGTTGCTAGTTCTCCTCACCTCCATCCCCACCGGAGGAGCACGGCCTGGGTGAAGCCTTGTCACCACCCAGCTGTCTGCTTCATAAGCGAGAAACTCACCTCTCTTCATCTTTCTTCGAAGAATATTAGCGTTCACTTACGCATATTCTCAGGAAGAGCTGATTCTGTGCTAACCACGAACCAAGCTGTGTGGTAGCCACTAGTGATTTGAATAAAGGTAAACCCTTGTGCTGCATCTTAAGATGCTGTGGGAAGACACAGACACAGAGGACATTTGGGCCCAGCGTGGTGGCTGCAGTGTGAGGTGTCCACCCGGGCACTGTGGAAGCTCAGAGGACCTGCAAGGCCCTGCCGGTGGAAAGGGTCAGTCCAGATGGCTTTTTGGAAGCGGCGGGCCCAGAGGATGCGTGTGGTTCATGAGGAAAGGAGGGGGAGAAGCATCTTAGGGGGCGGGGAAAGGAGAACAGGGCAGATGCTCCTGACCCACGGGGCACTGGGTCCCCTCTTGTGTCCTCATGAGGGGACGTCCACACCCCTACCCAACAACACACACTGCCTTTGCTCTTGATGGTGCCTCTGCCAGCCAGGGTCTTGGGGACAGCATAGCAGGAGGTGTGGCTCTGAATCACACTCAGCCCCTGGGGGATTCATCCTCCTGAGCAGCTGAGGGCAAGAGAAGGAGTCACAGGGGCCAAGTGGGAGCGGAACAGCACCGTCTGCCCCATGCGCTGGGGGAGGGCAGATGGAGGCGGGAGGCACGGAGGGCCTGTGCTCAATCTAGAGCTGGGACTGCTGTAGGACCAGACAAAAGTGACACGTGGTGGGACAGAGACAGGAAAGACTGGGCATGGGAGACGAGCAGATTGGAGTGGGGAGCTCTGGGGAAGACAGGAACCGGCAGTACCAGGTCAGGCTGTGGTTCCACTGGGCCTGGGTAACTGGTTCTGGGATGCATATGGGCACCAACTTGTTGCTGCCTAGAATTTGGAAAGTGGCGTCTGTTGTTGGAGAGTGGGATTTGCAGTGCTATACATAATAAAAGCATTTTTAACCACATTGAGTAATTCATTTTATACTTCTTGTGTTACTTTGTATTCGGCTTAAACATGTCCTTCACTGGCTGTTTCTTTAAAATTATCTGTTTTCACTGCTCAGACATAAACCACATTGTGCTCTCCTCACCTGACTGGGAGGAGGTGAGCCACCCAGAGGCATCTCCAAGGAAGAGGGCTCCAGGCACTTGGGCTTAGCTCCGAATTGCACCCCCCACCCTAAGATGTCCTGTTATTCATGCCCAGCTCCACAGGTAGAAAAGACCTGGAGATCAGGAGCCAGGAACTGGGGAGAGCAAATGGCTTTTCCTGGGAGTTTTCAGTATTGCATATCAATGATGAATATCCCCAAAATAACACCGCAAGTGTCTGTGGAATATAAAACATCTCCCCAGCTCACACACCTGGGACTCCGCCACAGACTGAACTGTGACTCCCTGATTATTTTTGTGAGTTTAAGCTGTGTCTTTAATCAAGAAATATAACATTGGGTCCAGCTGGCCTATCCCTTACTTTTCTACTTTAAATTTATACTTTAGCCTAATAGTAGCTGACTGTGTGTCTCAGTACCTTTCCCTGAGGGATGCAGGAAGCAATTTATGTGTTCACACACTTGGTATGATGAACAGCAAGGTGTGTGCACACGTGCACAAGTGGCAAAACGGGATTTTTACCCCTTTTATGCTCCACCTAACTGGTTCTGTGTATGTGTACCTGAGCATCAGAGGGTCCAGCAGACTTACACCGCTCTAGGATTTGCTTTTAAAAAGTTTTCCTTTGATTTTTCTGGTAGAACTAGTCCAATTCAGTACAATGGCACATGCAAAACCAGATTTGCAAGTTTTGGAGGAGGTCAGAAGCAAGTCATCAGATTACTCATGCCTGGATGATGGAGACACCCCGTCAGGGTAATACCTGTCTGCATAACAGAAGAGCGGTGGGGGCTGACACTGGCCATGTGAGCCGGAGTTCCTGCGACAGTGAAATGGAGCAAGAAGGAGCTGACACAGACACAGGGAATGCAGACCTCCTTGATTCAGATGATGAAGAAAACAGCAGTGTGAGTACGGTATCTGACTAGTTGAAATGTTGCAAAATGGCCACGCAACCACATGGAACAATCCAATGTTAGAACTAGGTGCGAAAACATAGTGAGGAACTTGGCAGGGGTGAAACGAATTGGGCAGAATGCCAGCACTGCCATTCCATGTTGGAAACTGTAGCAGACAAAATGCTACCAAGATGCTGTGAAATATACAAAGGCTGAAATGCAAGTAAAACCTTCTGTATGCACCAATAACCATATTCAATTATGACATCTGACTAGCTAGACTGAAAGCATTCACAGATCTGCTGTACTTAGCAGGGATTTTTCATGGTTATTGGAGAAATGTAGACTTACTGAAGAGTGATGGGTCAAAATATACCATAAAAATTTATGCCCCTGTAGATGTGAAGCCTTATTATGCTTTCAATTTAGACTCCTGTCCTGGAACTCAGTCGCTAGGTCCTCTTTCATATAGTCATAAGCTGAATGATGCTGTGAACAGACTTGCTGCTCCCCCCGGTTTACCGGTTTCCAATTGATGTTACATTTGCTAAAGAGTGCAAGCTGACCAGCGCAGGAACTGTAAGCAGGAACAAAGCAGAAATGCCAAATGAATGCTGCAATTTCAAAACAGACTTGTACGGTACAATCTCTGGGTTTTAGAAAGGTATAACACTGGCCTCACGTATGGCAAAGAGAAGCAAACTGGTACTGCTGATGCCAGCGTGTCGTCATTATGGAAATACCAGGAGGGAAACCTTGACAAGGCGGAAGCCTGAGATGGACACTCTCCACAACAAAACCAAAAGTGGGGCAGACGTTGTTGGTGAGTTTTGCAAGTGTGGGGCTGGAGGTACAGCTCAGTGGGCTAAGTGCTTGCCGCTAAGCACTAGGGCCCTGAGTTCGATCCCCGGTCCCGGAAAAAGAAAAAAAAAAAAAAGGGAGTTTTGCAAGTGTGATGTCACTTGAAACACAAAGCAGTGGCCCATGGTTTGTTTTACTCGATCCTAAACATGTGTGGCATAAATAGTTTGATAGTTTTCAGAGAAAATAACAAGTGAAAAATACCACAGAGAAATTTTCTTAGAGGATCAAACCGTGAGCTAAATAAACCTTTCCTTCCTTAATTTTGGGCGTCAGGTATTTTGTCCCGTAAGAGATCATGTACTGCAGAGGAAAAATAAAACGTTTCTTCCCAGGGAACTACGCAAAAAAACTGTGGAGCACAGTGGTGATCTGACAGGCAGACAGGCAGCCACGGCATCACAAAGACCTACAATGAGAACAGGAAAACAGAAAAGATGTCAACTGTGCCCTACAAGAAAGGACCGGAAAACGAAACACACGTGCTGTCAGTGTAAGCGATACTTGTGTACGGAACACGCACTGTCCTGTGTGGAGGTGGCCGTGGGTGTGACAGTTGAAGCGAAGCTCATTTCTGCGGTAGACTTTTGTTTGCATTGCAGTTCACATGGGTTTATTTCTGATGTCTTCTTTAGGGTTGTAAGCAAGTAAGCAGCTGACGTGAAAATGTTAATGTCTATTCTCAGCACTCATTACGCATTTGATATTGTATCTTATTGCTCTCTTATTTCCCTGCTAAGTGCTTGTTGTGCAGTGTGGGAGGAAGCTCCTGACAGAACAGAAAGAGAGCTAACAAGACTGAGACTGCCACGTAGGGGAGGAAAGCTGAGCACCTGTGCTGTCGGGCTAAGCGAGACGTGTGCGTGGAACGTGCGGTTGTCCTGTGTGAAGACTGCCTTGTGCGTGGCAGGTTAAGTACAGATTATCTGGGCGGTGGATTTCTACTGACATTTTCATTATAATTCACAGAGGGGTTTATTTCTGGTGTTACCTTTTAAGTTTTGTGAGCAAGTACACAGCTGATGTGAAAATGTTGCTGTCTATTCTAAGCGTACAATGCATAATAAGAATTAATTTATTTTATTAATGTTTTATGTTCCTATTAACTACACACTGTATAATATAGTAAGAATCTCAGGACAAAACAACAAGACCAGCAAGATGTCAAGTATGTCCTACAAAAAGGCCAGGAAAGCAAAACGTGTGCTGTCAGTGTAAGTGATATGTGCGTATGGAACAAGCTACTGTCATGTGTGCCGACTGCCTTAGGTGCGATTACTGAAGTTGTTACGGTTTGCATCTATGTGTGCCCCCAAAGCCTCATGCAGTCTTGGGGCAGGCTTCTGGCGTTTATGACTGATTCATGGTCCAGTGCCAGGACTATGGGTGTGAGCGCTACACCTGCTCTGGGGCAGGTGGCCTGCATACAATATAAGGGAAGGTAAGAAGCCTGCTCTCTCTGCTCCTCCGCCTTGTGCTCTTGTTGCTTTTGCTGTTTTCCGCTGCCAGGAACTGTTGCCCTCTGCCATGCGCCACCCTGCCTTGGAGCCAGCTGATTATGGACCGGAACCTACACAAACTGTGAGCTAAATAAACCTTTTCTTCCTTAATTCTGGGCGTCAGGTATTTTGTCCCAGCAAGAAGAAAAAGTAACCAAGACAGAATTAAAGAATTTTTTTTGTAAAGTGTTATTGGTATTTTCATTGTGGTTCATGAGAATTTATGTGTTGTTCTATTATATATTTTGTACACCAAAAAACAGTTAATGTTGAAATTTTTGATGCTTTTTTATAAGCAATATTAAAAATTCAAAACTATTTTCTCCTGTTAAGTACTCATTGTTTAATATAACAAACTCATAAGATTAATAATTAATAGAAATATGCTAAAGAATAGACATGGGTCTGGCAGTCCGTGTTTCTGCGCCTTTATGACAAAATTGTTATGCTCCTCGCTCAGGACTGCAAGGTTCACGTGTGAAGATCCTGGGCTGCAGGAGGGCATCACGCAGCTCGAGCCACTTCTCAGTAACTGTCAGGCAGATCCTGTCGGAACCCGCGAGGGAAGACTGTGAGGCCCGGTGGGTTTGGGTCAATTGCTCAGCCCCACGCACGCAGCTAGGATTTCATCGCATTCACCAAGAGCCCTCAACCGCTGTGGCACAGGCCTCGGTCGGAAACAGCCTAGGCGATTGCGGTGGACGCTGTGACGCCCCAGTGACTTGGGTCAGAACAGTTTGTATTTCTTACCCTGAGAAGTAAGAGGAGGGGGAGTGTGGGAAACGCATTCACCTGTCCAGACCCAGAAAACGACTCCAGGGCAACGAGAGTGAGGCACTAATCTGTGCTCTCCCAAGAGCAGCGCCCAAGTGAGACAGGCGCCCACAGCTGTGAGGCTGCTGGTTTCCACCTGCCCCTCGCAGAACCCCCTCAGCTGGTGACCCGGGCTCATGCGCGCCCACACCTGTTACTCCGCCCACTTCCTTTTGCCCGTCCTCCCTCCGTTTATTTTATTTTTGTAGTTATTTACAGCCTTTGGTTCCCAGGAGTGTAACTGAGGAAAAATTGGTTAGCAATTCTCTCTTACCCCAGAACCTATCTGTGCTGTGAGTCTTTTACAGCCACTCCTAACCTGGTTAATTCTGAGAATATGGGCTTATTGGAGTGGTAAATGAAATACAGACCAATTAAAAATATTGGTATCTCAAAAAAAAATTGTATCTCTTACCGGACGGGATAAAAAAAGGAATTGGGATGTGGTGTGCACCTGCACCAACTCCACACAAGGGGTGTAAACATCATACGCTCCGCACACGGACGAGTGTCCTAAGATAAACAGCCACTGAGCAGAAATGCTCATGTTGGCCTATCAGTACCTGCTCCTCCCCAGGGTACTTCTATGTGAAGTTGACTTATTCTAGAGGAAGTGCGTGGGTCTTCCCTCACCATGGCTCCAAGACAAGGAACTGTGGGTGGCAGGAAGTGTGTCCAGAGACCCCCTCTCCCAGCAGACCTTCCGCAGGTCTGAAGCAGCGCTGCACACTTCTGCGACTCCACATGTTCACACCTGCTGTTCTCACAACTTCCATCACAGCAGCTGTTTCTGTGAGAGGGGAGCCCCACCGAGTGGGCTCAGTAGGGAGCTGTTTTGTAAGCACAGACAGTGGGAGAGGTGTAGAGAGGGAACACTGCCAGTTCCCGCCAGAAGAACTAGGGACTGAAAAGTGCTGACGGCAAACACACAAAACCCACTTCGGTCCAACAGCGCAAGTTTTTTATTTTCTCCAGCACTAGGGATTGAACTCAGGCCCTCTGAACTGAGCTACATACCCGGACCTTTTATTTATTGTTATTCTGAGACAGCATCTTGGGAAATCACTAAGCTGCCCAGCCTGGACTTGCATTTGCGACCCTCTGGCCTCAGCCCGAGCGCTGGGATTAGTCGTGTGTCACCATGCCTGCTATCATAAGTCGTATTTCACATTTTAGCTCCTTACAACAAGTCTATGAGGTAGGTACAGCTGTTAACATTGTTTTATATACTAAAGAACTGAGGCGTGGAGGCCAAGCATGGTTTCCAGTCATCAGCAGCGAGCTGCGGCCCAAGCACTGGAATTCAGCTGTTTGGCTCCAAGCCCGTGCTCGTGGCCAGCAAGCCACCGCGTGACATACGCCAAGCACTGGCAGGAAACTGGACTGGGGTCAGCAGCGCGGCCATGGACTGCGGCCCTGCACCAGCCACACGTGCAGCACGGGTGCTCTCTCCCTGCCAGTGAATGAGCCTGTCACCACAGAGCCTGAGGATTTCGGGTACTCGTTGTCCCTCTTTGTCAAGTTCTTTCCCAACAGGCTGCCTCACAGACCCAGACGGCCACTGTCTGCGACCAGTTGCCTCCCTGGCCCAGGTGTCAGTGGCCATGTCAGAAGAGGGCAGAGGACCTGACACCAGCCTGCACAGTCACTGGCTTCTCTCCTCCCATTACTGTGGGGACAGGTCCTCTGTGACACTGGCCCCACCCAGGGTGCAGGGATTGTTAGCTGTCACCTTCAGAGGTCTTTTCTCAGCTGTAGTGCTCTCCCAAGCTGGGTCTCATTTCTCTGAGATCAACGGCTTCCTGCCAAGTACCCATTCTCGTTTCCGAGTATTCGCACCAGGCTCTTTCTTCCTCTCCTGCCAACTTGCAGCTCCCCACCCACCCGCCTTGCACACAGGGTGCAGACTGGTTTTCCTTGGACGTCACTCTTTCTCTTCGCGTCTGGCAGCTCCCTAGTCTCGGCGCCATTGCCGCACCGGTTTGACTTCTCCCTGTGCCTGGACATCGCAGGTTAACCTCGGTCTCCTCATGGTCGCACTGTCGCTTTTTCCTTCCTCGTTCAGGTAGCTATTCTGACTGTGGTCAATTTACAGCCCCCAGCTGAGCTGAGCAGGCACGGTGCTGGGCGTGGGAGGCCACCTGGGGATTGTGCCAGCAGCACGAGAGGCGGAACTGGAGAAGCGAGGCTGTCGGGAGCTGGGTGGTGCGCACAACAAAGCTACCAGGCTCGGAAGGAAAGCTCCTCCAACCCCCCCGGGGCTCCCTGCCTCGAGGTGGCCTAACCACCCCCATGCCCTGGTGCTTCTATTTTAGTGTGAGGGTGCCAGTGATGGACGCAACCATCAGTTCACAGGCCAGATGGAGGTCGTGCAAACGGCCCTGCAGGGCGCGGATCTGGCCTCTACAGTGGGAGCCACAGCACCAGCCCGGCTCAGGAGGAGGATGTGCACAACCGTCAGAGGGCAAGGTGCCCGGACACCGCTGTCGGGCCGAGCAACTAAGGATGCGTTTGGGAGATGGCAGGCCTAAGGAGAGGCTGGGCCAGCTGAAGGAAGGAGAGAGAAGAGTCTGTCTAAGTTCTGTGGAGCACTCCTAGAAACAAAGACATCCTTCATAAATTCATGCATACACATATATTCTGTGGAATTTCCATGGGCTGCGTGGTGGGCCGTCTCCCTGACAGGGACAGGGCCACCTGCAGGTCTGTGTGTGGGGGCTGCGCGTGTCTGTAGCACATACAAGAAGGGAGAAGGAAGGGTGCATACCTGCTCAGTAAGTCACTGGCGTTCTAGGAGAGAGGAGAATGATCATCAGGTTCCCGCCAGCTCTGAATTTCCTTCCCAACTCACTGCGAGGCCGCGCTGGAGAGTGACCCTTCTACACCCCACCCTGCTGCAGCAGCGTTGTGTGGCCCTAGGCACCCACCGCACCTCACCATGGTCACACAAGTGGCACAGTTCCCTATACAGCACCCAGGGCGGTGCTGTGAGCGGAGTTCTACCAGTCAGCGAGGGCCGCTGGGCACGGGAGCGGCCTGGGATATGCACCTTCAGGGTGCTGGCATCCAGCTCCTTGGCCGTCCTCTCCAGATCGGCCACCAGGCTGCTGAGCTGTGTAATCGCCTCGGAGAGGTTGAGGGTTGCGGCCTTGTCTGCGGAAGCCTCCGCCAGCTGATCCAGCCTCTGCAGAGGGCGGGCATCTAGCTCTCCCTTGGTTTGGCGCTGGGTCTCCAGCTCGGCGTCCGGCCTGTGGTTCCCACTGCCTGCCTGAAACCACAGAGAAGAGGCTCCCTGAGACGCCTTCCCGCCCCCACTCCCCAGAAAACCTGCGTGGGACACTGTTCCCCAGTCGCCTTCCCCCGCGGAGCGGCTTCCCACCTCACAGGCTTGGCGCTGCGGCCCTCACCGGCACGGCCGTCGGCCCTCCGCTTCCCACCGTGCAGGTCTCAGACGTCACACACACACACTCACACAGGCGAACGCACGCACACGCACAAGCACTCACACGCACACCCACCCACTCGGCGGCCCCCGCCGCCTGCGTTAGCCCCTCCCGCGCGGGCGAGGAGGGCGCGCACGGGGAAGGGGAAGGGCACTGCGGGCGGAAGCGGAGCGCGGGTCGCCCAGCGGTTTCAGCTGCTGGGCCCCAGGCGGAGGAGAACTGGTTCCCAGAACGTTGACTCGCACGGGAGTCGGGGGCTTAGCGCGCCCCGCTACTCTGCGGCCAAGCCGAGCCCCCCCAGCACCCGCGCAGAGTCCTTCCGCCCCGGCCGCTCGGGGTCAGGCAGGCAGCGCCCCGAGAACACCCGCACCCTCCCTCCTGAACCCGAGCGCACCCACAGGGTCCGCAGCTTCTGCCCACGAGCCTCCAGCCGCTGCAGCTGCGCCAAGTCCTTCCTGAGCTTCCGGCTCCGGCGGGTGAGTCGTTCCTGCAGAGAGAAGTGCGTGCTCCTCAGACTGGGGTGAGGACGCCGCCTGCTGGGCACACAAGGGACATAGCGGGTCCTGATCCCTGAATGAGGCAATGGGAAACTGCCTCAAAAACAGGCACCTGCCGGGCCTGTAGGGCACTTCAGCAATCCCAGCTCGGGGGGGGGAGGCTGAAGCAGAAGGATCTTTGGGAATTCGAGACCAGCCTGGGCTACAAAAGTGAGCTCAAGGTCAGCCCAAATTGCATAGCCGGACCCTGTCTCAAAAAGACCAAAAAAAAAAAAAAAAAAAAAAAAACAGGCACCTTTGAAGCCTTGTGCTTGAAGTAAGGAACTTGAGAGTATATTTAATGGGTATGATGAGGAAAAGCAATGAGTAATTTTTTAAAAGTCTGAACTGCACAGAAATAACAGATGTGACAGAACTATTTCTGTTTGACTTCTGGGTGCTTTTCTCCTCACATGTAAAAGCCACATGCCAATCTTTGTTACATATATGTGTGCAGGCAACTGATGCATGAAACAGTACATATTTGGGGGGTGCCATGTCATGTCTGAATACACACATATATGTGGAATATTCAAATCAGGGTATGCATACCTATCTCCTCAGAAATGTTTCCTTTTGTGGTGAAAACATTCCAAATCTTTTCTTCTAGCTTTTCTGAAACATACAGTGTATTATTCTTGTTTGCATCGCCGGCTGTGAAAAAGCATGCCGGAGCTTCTTAGTCTTACTGAGCTGTAAACACTGCAAACACCTCTTCTTGCAGCTCCTTGTTGGGTTATCACTGAATGTACTCGCCCTCCCAGGCAAAAAACATTCAAATTCATAGTAATTAAAAATAGTTGAGTTTGATTCCTGGTACCCCCCCCCGCACAAAAAATAGCATGGGTACAAGAAGAAAAATAAAATGAAAGAGAAAGAGAGCTGAGGGATGGCCCATATCCATAAAGTAATTTTTAAAAGGAAAAATAGAACATAAATCAGTAGGAGAGGAACAGAATCTCTTGGTGGTGTTGGGAAAACTGGCTTACGACAAGGAGCAATAAACAAGGTCCCTGTCTAGAACCATATGTGAGGCTCCAGATGGGGTAAAGAGCTCAGTGTGAAAGCTGAAATTAAACTATAAAGTTATTAGAAAATAATGTCTGAGCTAGGCATGGTGACACATGCTTGTTATACCAGCACTTGGGAAGCTGAGGCAGGAGAGTCATTGTGAGTTTGAGACCAGTCTAGGCTATAAAGTGAGTTTAAGGCCAGCCTGAACTGCAGAGTGAGACCCTGTCTCAAAAAGACAAAAAAAAAAAAAAAAGAAGAAGATAATGTTTGATATAAACTTACAACTTGAGGGTAGGTAATGTCTTAAGAAAACTCCCAAAAGCACAGACCATGAGGGAAGTATTTAATTTGATTACATCAAAATTAATAACACCATTGCCAAAATTAATAGAAGAATGAGAGATCAGGAGATATTATCTGTAATGCCTGAAACCAAGAAGAAACTTGTGTACAAAATAGAGAAAGAAAAGCCTATAAATCAACAAGAAGACAAGAACCCAAGAGAAAAATGTACAAAGAATAGGGACAATTAATTCACAGAAGAGGAAGCACACAAGACTATTACTGTACATGTGCATAAATGCCCAACTCATGGGTGGCCAGGGAAGGGGAAATTAACACAACGAAACATTATTTGACACCCATCAGATTAGTAAAAATTACACACCTTGAAGACACCTGGCAAGGGTGTCCAAGGACCTACACACACACACTGGCTCAGCCTCTGAGGAAGGCTCAAGATTGGGGAAACACATGGGATGCTTCCTACTGACCCACCAATTCCTGCGTAAATATTCCAGAGAATCTCTCCTGATGTTCCAAAGAGACATACTGGCTGCAGTGTTGTTCAAGGCATTGAGAAGGGAGATTAGTGTGTGGCAGGTTGGCTGGAGAAGTGGGCGTGGCCTGTTAATTGCAAAATCCCAGGACACTGCCAGAATAGTTCCCAAAGCCCTGTATGTGGACTTCCAGTGAACATGAGCAGTTTTTGTAGGGTGCCCTGAGCTGACCTGACTCCAGCCTGGGGAGCAGGGGAGCAGTCTCTGCTCGGGCCCTGGCCACCCCGGTCTTCCACAGTGACCCACCATCGTCCCACAGAGTGTACTTTCCCCTTCTTTTACTTGGCTCAGATTCACTCTGTAAAACCTGTTTCTTTTCCTACCTTTAATAAATGCAAAACCTTGCTACCATTTGCTCTTGTCTTGACCGATTCCTTGATCAGGACAGAAAGAACGTGGAAACCACCTCTAGGAGTCCCCAGCACCCGGTAACAGTAACAGAGTTGGAGCTTTGTACAGCCCACTGTGGAGGAAACAGAGACATGGGCAGAGGTGGCGGGGCCTGGGGTGGGCAGAGCTGTCAGGCAGCGAGCGAGCCGCAGGGCACAAAGCAGGGACTGATCTGAAAACACAGTGCTCAGCTAAAAGCAAGAGTCGCGCTGAGGCTCACAATGCGACAACACTTTGTAAATTAAACACACAGACACAACAGAGCATTGTGTTTTGCTAAATCATTTACAAATAAAAAGAAAACGTTTAATAGCTGCCCGTGGGAGTAGTGGTGAGGAATGATAAAAAAGTGGAAAACAAAACAGAAGGAGATCTGAGAACTAAAGATAAAGATGTGTAGGCCAGAGGCGGTGGTGGTGGTGGTGGTGGTGGTGGTGTACGTCTGTAACGTCAGCACTCGGGAGGCTGAGGCAGGAGGATTGCCACAAGTTCGAGCCCACTGTGGACTACACAGTGAGTTCAAGGCCGGCCTGTGCTACATAGTGAGACCTTAGCTCAAAAAACAAACAAAAGAGAAAGATATGCTATTAACTGAAGAATGTGCACTTCATTAACTAAATCCTTCCCAAATAAGGTAAAAACATTTTTGGAGAATTTGGAATTAGTTGTTTGTTATAGATAACGCTTTTCTCTATTGTGATTTTACCTTGTTTCCACTCACAAATTCTCAAACTGCACTGCGTTGAGGAAGAGGCCTGAGGGGAGCTGCTGAGATTTCTGAGGTCCGGTTGTGAAATCGAGGTCTGCCTTCGCGACAGTGAGAGCCAGTGAGGTGCTCGAGGCAAAGCCCCCAGCGAGTAAAGGACACAGCGAGGACACTAGGGCCTCACTGCCCTGCAGGGAGCAACGTAAACGCTACAGGGAGGAGGGGAAGCACTGGACCGGCACGGGGGCGTCAACCCCGCCTACACGCCCAGTGCTGTTTCTTCCCTTTCCAGACAGCACCGCCCTCCACACACCCACGCAGCCTCCCTTCTGCGAGGCTTATCTGGCCCTTGCCCCTGCCAGGGAGTCCTCAGAATCGATCAGCCTCCCCTCCTCCCCTTCACTTCCTCCTCCTCCTTTTCTCTTCCAGTACTTGGGATTGAACCTGGGAAACACTGAGCTACATCCCCAGCCCTTTTAATTTTTATTTTGAAACAGGGTCTCACTAACTTGCTCAGGCTGGCCTCTGACTTGTGATCCTCCCACCTCAGCCTCCCAAGTAGCTGGAATTATAGACATGCACCACCACCCCAGGCAAACATTAGACTTCGTAAAGTCCACTTCAAAAAGCCAGAGTCTTATCTTCTGGCAGTTTAAAATTTAATACAGAGTTTAAAGTCAACTACAAACTGTATAAGTGCAAACAGAAAGCAAAGATAACACTAATAAAGATAAAGGCTTGAAGCAACTGAAAACAAGACAGACATCATTTAAAATATTGAAATAAGCAAGGTACTCTTTTTCACACAAAAAAACCACTTATTTGCTGGGCATGGTGGCACACGCGTATAATCATAGCACTTGGGAGGCTGAGGCAGGAGGATCGCCAGGAGTTCGAGGCCAGCCTGGGCTACATAATGAGTTCAAGTGCAGCCTGAATTGGATAGCAAGACCCTGTCTCCAAAAATAGAAACAAACAACACCAAAAACTTATTCACCTTTTTTTTCTTAAGTATATTTAGTAGGGGCATAGCAGGTGAATAAAACTTAAACCAAAAGACAAAACTGTATAAGCTCTTATCAGCCAAAACTACTCCTCAGGGTGGGAAGACATTTGGAATATAGAGAAGTGTCCAAGACCAGTCCTGTCTTTAATGAACATTTTTAAAAGTTTGTCATCCTATGGGATATCACATAAACTGACTTCACACACACACACACACACACACACACACACACACACACAAAGTTGAGCAGTTGAGCAAAAGGCCACTAAATAGTGATGGTGCAGGAGATTCCAGCAACTTTGCAATCTGTTCTCAAACAAGTTACTAACAAAATGTATAAAAGAAGAAACAATCCACACAAAAAAGTGCCTATCTCTGATATAGCTTTTAAAAGTTATGAACCTTCAAAATGCATATTTCTCAGAAAAAAGGATACCCTAAATATGTGTAAGAATGACATTACATACATGATCATACTCTAGAAAATGCCAGGAAGTTAAAGGATTTATGAATAAATATGAGCTCAGCTAAGACTTTCATTTGAATCTATAATTACCAATTGCCAAAAAACCCAAAACCCAACATTATGACATCGATAGTTACCTTCAGTAGGATCAGTGTGTCTGAAGTTTAAAGACAATTTAACTTATGATTCAGAAACAAAGGAAAACTCTTAGTAATGCCCTATTATTGAGGAGACTACACAAACCCTCAAAATCGTGATGCTTAGAGATCAACAACTGTAATGCACTGCCCATTGCAGTCTCCAGGAGAGCTGTGCAGAATTCAGGGACGTCGCTTAAGTGCGGCCCCTTTGGCAGCAAAGTCTGCACGAATATCAGCTTGCCAAAAATATTGTTCAATGGCAAAGATACTTCCAGATTTCAAAGTAACCCCTGAAGCTAAAAGTATCAAAACTGTACAATAAGTACTCTGGAGCAAAAACAACCGAGGGCCTGCAGGGAAAAGGCACTCCTCTCTGTGGTGCATGACAAATGGTCAACGTGCAACACCCGGCTGAACTGAACCAGCGCGGTGCTGGGTGTGGGAGGCCACCTGGGGGTTGCTACCGGCGGTGCAAGAGGCAGACCTGGAGAAGAAGAGAGGCTGTTGGGAGCTGCTGGTTTTCCTGGAGCAGCTTGTCGTGCTGGCTTTCCTGATGAACCTGGCTGTTCTCACTGGAGGAGGGGCTTGGGACCTTGCTGTCACTAGGAATGGCTATGGTTAACCTGGGTGTGGTGGCACACGGCTATAATCACAGCTCACAGCACTTGGGAGGCTGAGGCAGGAGGATTGTTGCAAGTTCGACACTGGCCTGGACTACAAAGTCAGCTCAAGGCCAGTCTGAACTGCATAGCGAGACCTTGTCTCCAAAAAAAAAAAAAAGAATGGCTGTGGCTCACTCTGGGGGAGCTCTGGTCCTCACTTTGAGCATCGCTTCTGGCTCCAGAGGGGAAGACGGTGCACCGCTCAGTCTCCTGGAGAAGCCTGACATGCTGGCTCTCCTGATGGGAACTCGGCTTTCCTCATCATCAGAGGAGCTCGGGACCTCACTGTTACTGAGGATGGCCGTAGTAGTTTTTTGGGGAGCTCTGGTCCTTACTTTGAGCATAGCTTCCTGGCTCCAGTGCAGATCCCTCAGCCTGCTGGCACAGCTCCTTCATCCCTCTGGCACAGACTTTCTAGCTTCCACCACAGACCTTTGGGCCTTCCCAGTCCGTGAAACAGGCCTGCGTGAGACATTGTCATGGGCTCTGTTTTCCTTAAGCAGTTGCATGTTATAGAGAAATTATTACAAACAGAATGTACTGATACCCTCGGGCTAGTCTTCTGGCCAAATGAACAGGTATTTGTGGTAGAAGTGAACTCTGATGTCTATTACATATTCTTTCAATTGTGAAATTATACAATAAGTAATTATGATATTATTCTGTCTCCATAGTTTCCTGCCCTAAATTAAACAAATTGTAGGGCTTTGTCTTTCTGTCGTCTGAGGTTGGTGTTGGTGTGTGCTCCCTCTGGCTAGAGGCGGTGTTGCCTATATTGAGTGTGATGTTAAGGAATGCGTAGATCTGGGCTTTCAAGAAATCACTTTAAATGCAGTAATTTTGTTTGTGATAAAGATTTTGTGTCATTTTTCCTTATGAATGTTATAATGCTCTTTGGCATTTACATTGCTTATATAAACATTAAAAATAAGAAATTATAGCAGAGGTACAATGTTTAAAATGATTTGACATACAGACCACAATAGATAAAATAATAGAATGGATTCAAGAAAATAAACAAGCACATATGTATGACAGCATATTATTAGGTTGGTATTCAGGCCAGTGGGGAAACTCTATACAATTTTCAATAAACGGTGATGAAGCAAGTTGACTATAACATGGAAAACATAAAATTAGATTCCTACCTTACACTTTGACCAAAATGGGTCTTTGATATTCTAAGTTCTCCAAAATACATGTTGAAAGATATTCATTGCAATATTCTAGGTAAGCTCAAAATAAAACAGTAATTTGGAAATAACACAATGTGTTGCCAACTTATGGTGCTTTTGTAAAACTGAACATCATTCGGTTGTTGAAAAGAATTCAAAGGATTTGGGTGTACTGATGAAAACTGGTAAAAGGTCTCAAACATATTTTTAGATGAGAAAAGTTACTGAAAAGCATAGTCGTTTTGAGGGTGCACATTTGACTGTCTGAACGGACTTCCAACAGCATGACAATTTTATGAGAAAAAATTAAATGAGATTTAATTACGATAGAAAAGAAGAAAATATGGAAAGAAAAGATGAAGGGAAAATAAAAACAATCATATAGCGACTTCCAGGTTTTGACATACATTTACAGCGTCATTGTTTTTTTTTTTTTTTTTTTTTTTTTTTTTTTTTTTTTTTTTTGTGGTGGTACTGGGGATTGAACTCAGGACCTTGTGCTTGCCAGGCAGGCACTTATTCCATTGAGCTATATCCCCAGCCCTTACAGCATCATTGTTGACCTAGGTGAAGCCTGACTGCACTCCTAGCCAAGTCTCCAGCACCCTCGGAGCTTGCGTTCTTGGACGACCCAGCCCACTTCGCTCTGCAGAGGAGCTGAGCGGTCCTGGGGCTCCGCCATCTTTCAATGCCATGGCTCAGACAGACTCGAGTTCATGCACTGAAACCCCAACGGTGGCAAAATATACACAGAGAAACAAATGCGTTGCAGAGTGGGATGGAGCAGAAGAAACGAAGGTGTGGGCGATGAGGCCCCTCTGAGAAGCCAGGAGAAGGGCGGAGTTACAGAGCCAGGAGCTGTGAGGCCCCAGCCTTACCTTATAGTGGCTGATGGCGTCCGCAATGGCGAGCTCTGGATGAGACTGGTGTTCAGGGGACTCCACACACTCCACACACAGAAGGACCTTGCTCTCCTCGCAGAACCTGCACACCCTCTTCCGGTGGTTGTGGCAGAGGTAGCCCTCTCCCAGCACCGCTTCAGAACAGGGCTTCCGGCAGAGGGGGCAGCAGAGGTCCCCAGAAGCCCTCTGCATGTGCTGGATCAGGCACGCGCGACAGAAGAGGTGTCCACAGTCCGCGCTCACGGCCTCCTTCAGAAGATCCTGGCAAATGGCACAGACCCCCTCCTCCGGGCTCTCCTCACGCGAAGGGATCATGGTCTCCAGCCAACCTGGCGGCCTCCCGCTGGGCCTTCTGGAGCCACACTGTTGGCCTGAGGTGGCTGGGCAGAGGGAGCGGCACACAGAGATCTAGAGAACGCCACTGAGTTGGGCTGCAGAGGCTGCAATTCTGCATGAGGGTCAGAAACATCTCAGTGACTTGGCCGTGGACCCCGTGGGTTCCCCTGTATCTGCTACACTTGAAATCACTATTTTTCATACACCTGGACAAAACCAGTGATGAGAAAACCAATTCTGGTTTCCTCTTGAGAGCTCTCTGAGAAAAGTTTTACAATTCAAAGTTAAAAGGAAGTTAGCGTGGCCAGAGGCAAAACCCTCACAGCTTACAAGGTGAAAGTCTCTGGATTTGCTCTTGGTTGAGCTGGGCAGGAGTGATTCCAGAGGGCTTCTTTCTGGCTGTGAGTGATTTCTAACCAACATCCTTTCTAGGGCTGCACAGATTCCACAGTGACAGAGAAAGAGACTGGACACGGGGACACCGTTCCTTCCCTTCATGTCTTCGAAGATGACACGGAGAGGGCCGACCCCCTCATACTGAGGTCCCCTCCGGATGCCTCATCCTGCTGCTGTTGCCTCGTCCCACTCCCACAAAAGTCCTCTTCTCCTACCTCAGTTTCTCTTTTTCAGCTTCAGGTCATTTTCTCCAGCTCCAGATGCGAGAAGGCCAGTGGGTGAATGGTTCTCCCTAAATTGTGCCAATTATATATGTGCGTGTGTCATAAAACGAAGGGAGAGGTGGGGAGACTCGTGCTATCTTAGAAGGCTTGACTACCAGGAAAACGTGTGTTCTCATGATCTAGGGTAACTGGAAGGTGAGCCGGACTTTGCCTGTCGCAAGGTGTGGCTTGTTTGCTCATAGGAGAGAGAGGGAAGTTGTGGCGCCTTTAATGCAGACAGTGCAGGAACTAAGCATTGACTCACAGAGCTGAGGCCCCAGAAACCAGCTGTAGATCTTCAGGGCCCAGCTACAACACAAGTGGGTGACTCATGCCATGGGCCTCCTACCCTACTGTCCTCCAGTCCCCTGTCGGGCTGGTCTCGGCACTGACACCAGTGAGTCCCCAGGGGCCACTCCTAACAAGCGCTGCCCACTGTGGCTTTTAGGAGCTGAAGTTCTTGGAAACGCCGCTGCATAGCCTTCCCTCAGTCCCGCTCTGCCACTGTTTACTGTGGGGCTCTGGGCTACCGTGATATCGTGCACGGTCCTCGGGCACAGGCCCAGAGCTCCTGCAGTCTTTGGAGCTCCTGGTGCTAGGTGTGTCTTTCCACATTTAGACAAGCTGAATTTGGGTGCACCTCAGCTCCTCCTAACTTGGTGACTCCTGGAGGGTGGGCGCTGGCTGACAGCAGAACCGGCCGCACCACAGGGGTTGGGACTTATAGCGCCCGGTGACCCGGAGGAGAGCCCGGACCGGGCGGTCACCTGAGGCTGAGGATTTAGTTTGTCAACCCTGGATACTAGAATCTCCATAAAAACCCTAAACCAAAGGGCTCAAAGGCTACTCCCAGTTTAAATGTTAAAGGTCACATCCCAAACTCCACAGGACAGAAGCCCCAGTGCTCGGGACCCCTCCGGGTCACCTTCTGGGAACCTCTTCACGGGCTGTGCATTTGTGTGCCCCATACTGAACTCTTAGCTGATGTAGCAAATCATCAAGCCTCAAGAGAGACTCCCAGTTCGTAGCCAAGTCAGCCTGCAGTGCAGGGACCCAGCTGCTTGGGATCAGCACCACCCTGATGGCTGTGTCAGAACTGAGCAAAATTATAGGACACTTGGTTATGTCAGAGAGTTGGGAAATTAGCTGTGAGGAAAAAAACAAAACACTATGTATTTAGTGTTCAGTTGTTAAAATACTTTTTTTTTTTTGTCTTTCTGAGACAGGGTTTCGCTATGCAGTTCAGGCTGGCCTTAAACTCACATGGTAGCCCAGGTGGACCTTGAACTTGCAGCAATCCTCCTGCCTCAGCTTCCTGAGCACTGGGATTATAGGTGTGCATCACAACTGACAAAAAAAGTACTTCTATAAGGACATTAACCTTATTATCTGCCCAAACTTGGACGGGTATCACTTTTGTTATTAAACATTGTGGGCAAAAATTATTTCTAATATCTGATGTAATCCTCGTTTTGTTTTGGAGGGTTTTTTGGTGTTTTGTTTTTACTTTTTTCCTTGTTGGATTTATTTGTCCGTGTCAGTGGAACAGAGCAGGTAAATAAGTGGTTTCTGTTGCTAAAATGGCCAAGGCACATACCCATGAGTCAGAAACCCAGTGCAGGCCCACGGACCTCGGGCTGGCACCAAGGGGAGTGACAGGACGGCAGGCCAAGATCCCTGCTGCACGGATGCATTGGCTGCAGAGAAATGGCCAGGGAAGGCCGGCCCAGCGCCTCCGATAGGCCAAGACTTCCCGCCCTTGTCAAGGATCTTGCCCTTCCCCTCACACAGGGTCTTCCTAGGGTTGAGGCTGACCTTGAACTCGCTATGAAGCCCAGGCCGGCCTTGGACTTGTGGAATCCTCCTGCCTCAGCCTGCCTCTGTCTCTCTCTCTCTCTGTCTGTCTTTCTGCCTGTCCTGAAAACACAGGTCTCACAGCTGTAATGTCGACACTTAACAGAGGACAGATGTACCACACCTACCTCAGCTTTCCCGGCACAGTCCTCGGCTGGGCCTGGTTCTCAGCAGCCATCCTCCCTGCCTCTGAAGAGCCAAGAGCCAGCAGAAGGATTTCAGCCTGACCAGGTAAAGACGTCTCCCTGGGGCCTCCATCTGAGCACAGTCCAGGGAGGGGACAGAGAGACACATGGACCACAGTGACCTTCACACAAGCAAAACGGAGCTGTTTAAAAACAAAATAGGAAGAAGAGGCTGTGGTCTTCTGGGGGCAGTACCACGTGCAAGCCTGTGGGAGAGGGCCCTGCTCAGACAGGCCCTGGGTGGCAGGCAGGGCCCTGGGTCTCTGGTGCAGGCAGACGGTGGCCGTTAGGTGGCACTGATGGAGGCTGGGGACCCCACTGAGACAGGGCTCTGGGCTCAGTTCCCTCCTCTGAGTCCACACCTCAGACGTCAGGGAACCAGCCTGAGAGCGTTGGCCAGCAGGACCCGCCTGGAGGAGTTTTCCCAAGAGGTGGGCAAAGTGCACTGTACTCCAGGGTGCTGTGTATGATGTGGTCATGGGGGTGCAGGGGCTTCCCAGGCCTCAGGGGCCCGGCAGCCAGGCCACTGGTGGGAAAGGCCGGTGCCCTTGATGGGAAGAGGAGAGCGGGGGGGGGGGGGAGGGCAGCAAGGGCTCAGGGAGGTACTTGGAGCTGGTTAGGGCAGCTGGGGGTGTTTAGACCAGAGGGGCCCCATGTCACCCCTCAGATGCCGGAGGCGTCCAGGCTGGCTTGTCTCAGAAGGTCCCCCCCCCCCCGCTGCACCTTGCCCAGTGGTCAGCCACCTCGTGGAAGGTTTGGCCTCCTGCACTGCCAGCAGGCCTCCGTGCAAGCCTCTGTCACTGGGCCGCGCCCTGTGGCCACTGAAGTCAATACCTGCCACTTAGCCGGGGATCTGACCCACTCTGCTTCTTGGGGGACGAGGTGAACTCCAGGTGGCCTTGAGCATGGGAAGGGCGCTGGCAAACTCCTGCCTGAGCCCAGCAGCAGCCAGTAGTGACAGCGGCCCTCAGCTCCTGCTGCTTCTGCTTCTTCTTTTCTTTTGCAGTACCAGGGATCGAACTCAAGGACCTTGCGCTTGCCGGGCAGACGCTTACGCCACTGAGCTATATCCCCAGCCCAGCTCCTGCTTCTTGCAGGCACTGGTAGAAGTGGAATCAGTGTGTCACAGGCGCAGCTGGAGGTGGGCAAATTCGGTGGCTGTGGTACAGCCATAGGGTGGACGTTGGCAGCCAGGTGTGCTGTGATGCCACACAAGCAGATGGGGCGTGGCCCTTGTGCTCTGTAACGGCAAGGATGCGCCAGGCCTGGTTGCTGACATTGTGGGGGGTCAGCAGGTCACGTTGAGTTCATGTGGAAGAATTCACATTTAATAATAGCTAAGGAAACAAAGGAAGGAGGAAAAAGGCTTTGCCTTTTTGAATCTGACCAGAAAAGCACTGCAGTAAATGTGGAGTTAGAACAGCAGCGGACAAACAGTCCTTTGGTGACTGCAATGGAAAACAGCACGGAACCCGAGTATGTAGGGACACGCACTGTGTGACGGAAGTGGCAGTAAAATCAGTGCAGAGAGTAAATGACATTGGTACAGGTGATCTGACGTTTTGAAGAAGTTTTAGAAGCCAGATCTACTTATCATAATGTTGACAAAGATTCTATATAAAAATCTTTTAAAAATATATTTTATAAAAAGGGAAACAATAAGATACTAGAATAAAAGGTATGAGAATATTGATGTGTGTTTGTGAATGGAGAAGATACTCCGGAGTAAGAGGGGACGTTCATAAATCATAAAGCAAAAGGTAACCCGGGCGTGGTGGCACAAGCCTGTAATGCCAGCCCTCAAGAGGCTGAGGCAGGAAGATCGTTGCAAGTATGAGACCAGCCTGGGTTACCAAGTGAGCTCAAGGCCACCCTGAACTGCATAGTGAGGCTTTGTCTCAAAAAGACCAAAAAAAAAAAAAGTGTTGTGTTATGTACAGGTGCCGACTCCCTAAGGTGAATGTAACCACTACATACTGCAAACGGACTAATAAAAGGGCTGGGGCTCAGGGCAAAGGCCCTCGGTTAAATCCCAAAACAGAAATAGAAGAAAGGAAGGAAAAACTAGGCAGTTAGAGAGTCACATAGACCGACACATGGACACACAGACGTACAGAAAGACAGGAAAGCATGAATCCTTATTTCTATATTTAAAGACACCCGGCCCGCAGCCTCTGCGGCCGCGCTGCGGTCTCTGCCACGGTGCACTGCGCACGCGCTGCTCTGGGCTACCTCGGCGCTCCTCCCAGATAAGCGTCAGCATTCTTTGCAGAGCCTCGGAGTTTTTAAACTCAGACCCACGATCCTAGCTTAAATCGCAGGGATCTTGGCTAAGTTCACATCCAAACCGGAACCTGACACCCAGGCCACAGGTGTCCCCTCCTCGAGACCCCCTCTGTGCGGTCGGTGTCATCTCTCAGCCACCGGAGTCAACAGTCCGCTCCCTCCCGGGGTGATGGGGTCCTGGACGAGCTTCCGGCGCTCGGTTCAGAAGGCGGCTCCTCCTCGTGCTGCTGCCACTAAGAAGCCTGGAAGCTCTCTGAGCCTCGTGCATTGCTCCTTGTTCCTGGTCAGCCTCCACACTGAGCTTAGGTTCCTGTGCATCCTTGATGTCCGTCACTGCCTCAAGTCCGGCGTCCCTTGAAAATTATTCCTGCCTGGATTATCCGACATCCTGCCCACAAAAGAAGGGAAAGTACCTTAGCTAAGTGTGTTGGCAGCGATTTCAGCATGGACAGCACTGGCGCTGTTCTTAAAGATGACACAGGCTTCTCTTCATTATGGAAGGTTGACTCCCACTGCCGTGGCCTGAGAGTGGGTGTTTTTTTGTTTTTTGTTTTTTTTTCTGAGAGCAGTTTTGTAAGTGGTGGTTTATAAACTGGCAGTGTGGCTAGGTGTGGTGGTGCACTGATGCTGAGGCAGGAGGATCACAAATTTGAGTCCTGCCTGGAGATTTTTGTGAGATGCTATCTCAAAATAAACAGTTTTTAAAAGGACAGGGAATATAGCTCGGCTGGAGGCCTTGGGTTCAATCCCCGGGACTGACGACACAGTGGAGCTGACAGCCGCAGAGTTCAGCGTGAGGGTGAGGGGTGGTCACCAGCGCCTGGATGAGCAGTGCTGCGGCGGACTGAGCAAAAGACACAAAACTTCAGTGAGACAGGACTAAGCTCCGGGTTCAGTCCTACTCATGGTCACTGGAGCCAGCAGCAATGTTCTTTATTCTTAGCAACTGCTGCTAGCAGACTTCAAATGTTCTCACCACAAAGACAAAGGAAACCCAATTAGCCTGAAATACACTGAGGCACTTAGTCATCTGCCAGCACGGCACAGCACCCTGGTTTACAGTCTGACAGAACCCCTGTTCCTGGGAAGCACCGCGGACAGCCCTGGGGACCTCTTGGCCGTGGGAGTCACAGATGGGGCTGGATCCACCCGGGTGGCCCTCATGAGAGTGGCTGGTGCACTCCAAATGCTGAGCCAGACACGCATGTGTCCGTGGAAGTCACGGCAACATAGTTCCACACTTCCTGATAATGGGAATGTGAGCGCTTCCAAACCCAACTCAGCAGGCAGGAAGAACCAAAAGGAGGAAGCAAAGACAGCCGTGATGTTAGGTGTGTGTGTGGGGGGAACCCCAGCAGAGAAGGCCCCGGGTCGCCCTGAGGCAGTAGCCAGGCAGAGGGGCACCCACGGGAGGCACCGGAGGCCTGGGACAGCCCAGCAGGGTGTCCACCGACCAGGAGTCACCACCACGGCAGGGTTTCTGTCCTCTACTCCCATGTCCCTCAGTCAGCCAAGGGCAGGTGAGCGGGGCTCCCCAGTTTGCGTCCACTGAGATGTGCTCGGAAACATTTCTGAGTGTGATTAGGTCTCAGCGTGGGAGTGGCTTCCGGGAACAATCTGCCACCTGCGAGGACAACGCACCTGACAGCAGGGCCAAGGCACAGTGAGGGGCAGGAGCAGGCAGAGCACCTCTGTGGATGGCACGGGGGCCGCGGGTCCTGCCAGGCCCTGGATGTGGAGTCGTAGGGTTCAGTCCCCTCGATGTAGTCAGAAGGAAGCTCTCTTCCTCAGGAGTACACTCGGTCGCGGAACATTTCCGATTACACATCTGTCGTGATGTGCAGCTGCTTTTACACATTTCCACATCAGTTCCACGGAAGTTACCCTGACACTTTAGAGACTGAACCAGGGACCTTCAAACTGGGCTACATCCCCAGACTGCCTTGCCTTTCTTTCTTCCTGTCTGGTTGAGACAGGGTCTTCCTGTGCAGTTCAGGCTGGCCTTGAGCTCACTTTGAGGCCCAGGCAGGCCTCAAACTCTCAATGATCCTCCTGCCTCAGCCTCTGAGTGCTGGGCTCACAGGTGTGTGCCACTACGCTTAGCAATTAATGAAGAATGAACTATATGAACACATTAAAACTTTTAAATATTTGTGTTGGTTTCACATCTGCAAAGAAAGCCTCATAATCCATCTTCATAACAAGAGCAGAGTCACTGCCCACAAAGGCTTGAAAAGCCCTGAAGTCTTGGGCTCCCAAAATTAACACAAATTGATGTTATTACCAGTAACGATTTTTAAATGCAAGTTTTCTAAATTTTCAGTAATAAATGTAACATTTTTCCTTAGCCATTGTGGAACACACACCATTTTCTTTATTCTCAAAATGGATTACACAAGTGTTACCAAATGAAGGCTTTTTAAGTTTCATAATTTATCGACACAGCCTTTCTCATCTAAGTGGGTGGGTACTTTGGTTCCTGGTCTCCGCATGCGTATCCTCTTCCAGGGAGCCCACCGGCCACGCAAGGCTCGAAGGGTGAATTCACTGGCAGGGGCTGCTCCGCGCTCCAGCTGAGCGCCGCCCCCAAGTGGTTCAGACTTGGGAAGTCTCGGTGTGCAGAAAGCTTCACCAACACGGGCCTGGTACAGGGATTTGTAGCTTTCTAGATCCAATATGTGCCTTAGAATTTAAAATAAACCACTAAAATAGTAAGATTACTCCCTGACCGGTTGCTTTTCATATGTGGCTTTTTGGTTTTCTTGTTTGTTTGTTTTTTTTAACGTGGCTTTTTGTTTCGGTTTGGTTTTTGGATTTTTTGTGACAAGGTCTTGCTATTGTAGCTCAGTCTGGCTGTGACCTCCTAGATAGCCCAGGCTGGCTTCAAGCTGGGGTGATCCTACTGCCTCAGCCTCCCTAGTGCTGGTATTCTGAGCTTGCGCCACGCTCACCAGGCTAGAATCCTGATAGAAGGGAAGCTCGTGCGACACTGGAGCCCGGTGAGTTTGGCATGTCCGGGCCCAGCGCTACCCCTGCCCCTCACTGGCCTCAGACAAAGCACCTTATGTCCCCGGTCTTGGCGAAGGCCCCTGGACCTGCACACCTGCTGACTGTGTGCTCCATCTGCCCCCTGGGCGAGGTGCCTTTCTGGGAAGTAGCTCAGCATCACCTCCTCTTCTATAGCCAGTTTATGACTTCTGCGCCTGCACATGTGGAACTCTGAGCTAACGCACAACAGCACTTCTGCTTCAAGACCTCAGCTCTTGCTATGGGAGGCATTTTTGTTGCAGACCACTAAACCCACTAAGAGATTAACACAACCACTCAGGCTAGCAGGCGAGTAGCCCAAGGAAACAGGAGTAACTCTAGAAGAGTGGAACACATCCGGACCACTGCCCACCCTCCTCCTTCGCGTGTAACCATGTGCACGTGTGCATATGCGCGCGCGCACACACACACACAGACACACACACACACACACACACACACACACACACTCCCCTGAAGCTGTATCTGACTGCAGACCCTTGTCTAAAACACCCCAGCAGGGTTTGGATGGGCGCTTCCTTGTTGAGATACCAGTGTTTTTAGAAAAGTTTTGCTTAGCGTTTGTGAAGACAGCCACTTGTTTGTGTTCGTGCTGTGTAGAAGAAAAAGCACCTAGTACGGGATGGAAAACAGGGGACCAACTCTCAGCTCTGTTGTTTACTGGATGGGAGTGCAGTCCGTGGCTCTCTGAGCCAGTGGTTCTCAGTGTGCACAGCATTTACTCTCCTGGCAATTTGCTTAAAATGTAAATTATCAGGCCCACCCTTTACCTATTAAAACAGAAAATCTGGATCCAGGGATATAGCTCAGTGGCAAGCGCAAGGTCCTGAGTTTCATTTCTGGTATCAAAAAAACCCCCACAAAACAGAAAACCTGTCCCAGGCTAACAGCTGCCAGGCGACTCTGAAGCATACTGGTTTCCTGGAGAACGGCAGAGGGAATTTTGTACAGGTGAGACTTAAATGAGAAAATATATACCAAAGAAATCTGGAAATCAGGAAATGCCGACAGGGGCCGGGCAGACACGAGATGACAGGAAGTGGAGAAGATAGCCATTCTCTCTAACGGGATTCAAATTATCACTGTTTTTGAAAATCACCTACCAATCAAATAAAACCTGTCTAAAAGTTAAATTCTTACAGGAGCCAGCAGTTTAAGGTAGGCATAAACTATTAAAAACCTTACATAAATGTTTTGATTGTTTTCATTTGACCTGAAAGCAAACAAACAGAACGGCTTGGAGGTGTAATATTCCTGCAAGTTGTTGGCTTCCAACAGTTGCTACAATGAGTGTAATTATCTAATTAACTCCCAAACCGGCTGCCCTTGAGGACAAAAGGAAGTGCTCTTAATGTTTTCCCCAGGACAGAGGTGAGCCCTGCACTGTCCCCGGCAGAGCTCTAGTTCTGTTCATAAAATCACTCACCACCCTGCCTACCCTCAGGCTGAGACTCAGCCGAAAGGAGAGTCTGCTTCTTGCTGGGCACAGAGCAAATGCTGGAGAGGATGGAGGGGAGGTGAAGCTGCTGCGGCGGCAGAGGCACTGAAACAACACCTAGGACTTGCAGGCAGTGAGCAGCTTCATTCTACAACCACTGTCCAGGCAGAGCCCCTCCCAACAACAAGGAAAGCCGGACCCCGCCTTCTGGGCTTGTGGGGTTTTATAGGCTTTTACAGGCAGCAAGTGCAGAATCAGGACTGTAGGTTCTTGATAGGGCAGGGCAGTTCCCATTACTCTGGGGAACAGGTGGGTCAAACAGGAAGCGGAAACACAGTGCCCAAGATGTCAGTGTCAGAAAGAACCAGGAAGTGAATCACAGGCAACCACCACTAAGTAAGGAGGCCATGTTATATGGGGCAGGCTGGAAAAATAAAAATAGAATAAAAAGGGCTTCACTTCACAGCTGGAGCCCAGAGAAATGAGAAGGGAGGGAGTACTCCTTTCTCTCGAAATGAGAGGAAAGTTGGAAAAGTTATGAAATAAATATGCTGAGCTACAGAAGGAAATATGGGTGACAGGAAACATTGGTTGATATTTTCCTAGCTAGGACAAAAGTCACGTGGCATGGCAAGTCGAGGACCAGGAAAGCACCAAAGAGACAGAAACAGGCACAGACCAAACACAGCAGGGCAATGCTGAGGACGGCCCTGGAGACACCCTCCTCCTGAGGAAGAGGGGAACCTCGCAGAAGATGGGCCGCCATGGGCACTGCAAAGGGGCCCCTGGGTCCAGAACAGTGCACAGGAAGGAGGAAGTGTCTTGCTTCTCCCAGTGGGCAAGAGCTCCTTGTGAGGGGAACGGCTAGTTTTCCTTATAACTAGAAATTTCTTCCTAATGTGGGTCGTATAGTTAGGTCCAAAATATCACCCAAGACTGAGGTGTTGAAGGCATAGGCCTCTTGCAGCCGGGCTTAGAGGAGGGGTTTGGGAGGGTGGCACCCGCCTGCTCCAGGCTCCTCAGTGGATGGGGCCACTGATGCAGTCACACTCTGACAGCGGCACTGCTGAGCAGTGATGGGGACTTGGGGCCTCGAGGGAACCGGTCCTAGGGGCCTGCACTTGAGAACCGTGTCTCCTCCCCTCCCTCTTTGGCTCTCTGCTTTCTGTTTCTGGCTATGAGGTGAGCGACACGGCTGCACCATCCCATCCACCACCTTCGCTGCCTCCTCACAGGCCCACAGAAACCAGGGAGCAGCTGCCTATGGACTGGACCCTCCAACACCATGAACCACAGTAAAGCTTTACTGTCCACCCCTTGCCCTAACCCCCAGCTCAGCCACGTCTTTGTAGGAGGGCAGGGTTTCGGTGCCTCAATCCCGGGTCAAAACCTCCAGACCTGGAGAAGAACCCAGTGAAGAAAAGTCAAGGCACAACTCCATCACGGAGAGCCCAAAGAAATGCAGATGAGGAGAGAGTTGGGCTGTCATCTCTGTTCATGCACCCCCAGGGCTCCTCTCCCTGTCACCCCACGGAAGCTGACCCGTAACCCCTCTGTGCCAGTGACAGTGGCCAGCCCTCAAGTGCCAGCCTCCCTGGTGAACAGAGTCAACCATCTCTACGCTTTTTTCTTCTTCCTTCTGTCTTTTGTTATTTTTTTGCCTCCTGACTCGTGAGGACCACAGCCAGGGCCCTGGCTTTGCCCCTAGTGCCCTCCTGGCCCGGGGAGGGACCGTCAACAAGCTGCTATTGCGAAGACGCAGGCCTCTGCCCCCGGCACCCCGCTGTGAACTCAAACCCAGAACTGTGTTTTGGTTGTGTTCTTAACTTTGCTGACTGCGCTTCTGCTTTGTCCAGGTCTCATCCCATTAAACAACCCGGAAGGCTGTCGTCACTGCAGGGCTAACACAGTCTGGCTGCTGTTCAGAATTTCAACTGGGAACCCTCTGCCTCCTACTCCAGCACAGCACAGGCTTAGGAGCGGGGGAGAGAGCTTGCCTGTTCTGTCCCTGCCACACAGATACAAACGCACAGGGACACCCGTAATCCCCAGTCCCCACCTGGCCCTTTCAAGCCCGAGGGGTGCGGGAGTACAGGGCGGAGGGGCATCCGTTTAGGCCCCGTGGCCCCACCGTCCCTGTAGTTCTCTCTCCTGGGGCTGTTGCTCTGTCGGAGGTGACCGAAGAGCCTGAGCAGTGTCTCGTTGGCTTCAGGTTTGCGGGGCTCTCATATGAGGGTTGCTGGCCCCCGCCAGGCTACTGGCTCTCGGGGAGCTGCCTGAGGTCCTCCCTCTACCAACCAGAGGGCTACTGTGCCCTCCTGGAGCCGCAGGACACTGGTGGGAAGCACAGGGCCCCGGAGGAACCCTTGTCTAGGGGCTCCAAACTACAGCTTTCCACTCAGACCAGCGCCCCACAGGAAGGCCAGGCCAGGCTGCTGTGTCTGCCCCGGCCCTGTGCGTTTCCAGTAGGGATGCTGTGGACAGTGCCCCACGTGTGCGCTGGGGGAGAAGGTGCTCACCTTCCTCTCCTGGGGCTCTGGGCCTGCCCCCTTAGGCTCTCTTACAGGGAGGTGGGATTTGATCCACACATAGGAGCGGATTCCCTTTACCACCCCTGCTCCCGGGTGGCCTTCTGAAACTAACTAGTAAGGTCTCAAAAGCACTTTGTTTAACCTCAGAATTTCTTCCTTGCATGTAGGGTAGAGGACGAGGGGCTAGCTCTGTGCTGTGCGAGCCTCACGTGCCCTCAGGCGCTGCAGCATAGCTCATCCAACCCAAACATGCGGTGAGAGAAGGACACGCGTCAGTGCCACAGCGCTGGGTAAGAAAAGAGAGCCAGGCCTTTGGCATTTGCCTCCCAGCCTCGCGGAGGCTGAGGCTGGAAGAGTGCATGGTTCGAGCCCAGCCTAGGTAATTCAGTGACCTAGTGAGCCTGTCTCAAAGGGCGGAGGGAGGGATCAGCTCAGCGTGAAGGCCTTGCTTTCAACCCCCAGTACCACAAAAAAAAAAAAAACGGATGTAGCAACATTTTCTCTGATACAAGGTCTTTCTGTGTTGTCCAGGCTGGTCTCAAACTGGGGGGCTCAAGTGAACCTCCTACTTCCGCCCCCTGAGTAGCTGGGACTACAGGGCCCTGCCACCATGCTTGACAACAGTACTTCTATTATGCTACATGTTGAAATGACAACATTTTTAAGATACTGAGTGAAAGAAAATATATAACGCAAATTAAATGGTTCACACTTGTGACTGCCGTTGTGTTTCCACCAACAGTGCTGGGCCAGAGCCACCGCAGGGAAGTGAAAAGGACCCATTGGATGTCTTTACCTTCTGGGCACAGTAACAACACGGGGACCAAGCCCAGCCCCTGCTCCCAGGCGTTTCAGATCAGTGCTGTGCTGTGCAGTCCTGGCTTCCCTGCTTAACCTCTCTGAACTCTGTTTCCTTCCGTTCTCTATCCCCAGACAACCCCCAGGCTGAGAGGAAGAAAGACAGAAGCAGGTTCCTCAAACTCAGGAATGAAAACATCAGGAGGTGGTTACGGTGGCTCATTTCCAGCACTTGGGAGGCTGAGGCGGGAGGATCGCTGGGAGTTCAAGGCCAGCCTGGGCTACAAAGTGAGCTCAAGACCAGCCTGAACTGCATTGTGATACCCTGTCTGAAAAAGGCAAAAAGAGGAGAGAGAAGCCAACGTGAAAGCTGCATGTAGGGACTGGCAGTTGCTTCCTGACACTTGGGGAAAGTAACACATGCAAAGGGGCAGAATTCCCTCTTCGTGGGGACACAGGCGCCCCGTGTAAATGACAACCGAGCCAGCTGAGAAAGGCTCATGTGGGTGTGCTCGATTATACGAAACGGGTAATTCGCAACACAGTGACAATCCCGGAATTTAAAGGTATTCCAAAGTAACAGCGCTGTAAATTTATTTCAGCGTTGGCTAAATTTATTTCTTCACTGCTTAGAGGTAGAGGAAAATTGAGACAAGGTGGAGGCCACTGTCCCTGCGGTCAGGATTAGTTGACATGAGGGGTGCAGCTGGATTTTGGGCAAACTCCTCTGCGCCGGGTCAGGACAGCCGAGAGGCAGCCGACCGGCCTGTGGAAGTCACCTAAGGCGGCTCTGCCACCGCCGGCCCTGGCTCCCTATGCAGAGCACCCACATCCCTTGCAGCGTTTGAAAACGCCAGAACTAGCTGCGCAGACGCTGCCTCAGCAGCTCGCAGCGAGGCCGCGGAACTCCGGGAGAGAGAGGGGCGTCCCGGGCCGGCGACCGCGGGTGCAAGAGGTGGGACAGAACTCATCTCTCCAAAGCCGCGGCGCGGGACTCAGGGCTCGATGCCATCGGCTCCCACGGCAGGAGGAGTTGCGGGTACCCGGGGAGGGTGCCGTCCGCGGGGCCCTGTGAGCGCCGGCTGCACCCCACTTCTCCAGGGGCCCCCGCCGCCCCGAAGCCGAACCCTTCGACCCCCCCGCGGCGACGCACGGCCGCGGGCTGCTGTTCCCGGCGAGGCCGGTGTTTGCTTTCAGTGTGCGCCGTGCGTTAGGAGCCGAGATCTGTCTTCTCTGCTGGTCCCCGGGGTGCCGGGCGGAGACTGTTCCAACCGGCCCTCCGCAGCGCAGCTCCCGCGGGGCCTCTGGCGGCCTCGGCAGGGTGGGCGCGGGCTGTCCGCGCCGAAGGCCCCGCACGGACCCCGAGGAAGCTAGGCCGCAGCCGCGGAAGGGACGTCCTCACTCGGGCCGCCCGCCCTGGCCACAGCTGCATGGAACGGGGCGGTTCTGCGCCCACCCGAGGCGGGAGCGGGCCAGCGCGGGGAGGGACTCGGGCCCTGCAGCGGGACAGGGCGCGGCGGGGCGGACCCGAGTCCTCGCGCGCTTCACCCGCGCGGGCGAAGCGGTGTCACCGTCCCCAGGAGCTCGCCCGACCCCGTCTGCTGCACGCTCAGTCCGCGGCGTCCACAGCTGCCCGGCGGGAGGGCTGCGTCCCCGTCCGCGTCTCTTCTGCGCTTTCCTCGAAGGCGAGGGGACAACTGAGCCGCGGCCCCAGACCGCCACCCTCAATTCCGCGGCCACGGCTCCCGCGCGCGGCCCCGCACCGCCGGCTCCGCACGCACCCGGCGCCGAGCGGGACGCTGGGGCGAGCGGCCGCACGGCGCGACGTGCGCTGGGGCGGAGCCGGGCAGGGGCAATGGAGACCGGGCGGCGGGGCGGAGACGCAGTGGAGGCGAACGCGCTCCCGGTCCAGCAGAGGAAGGAGAAGAGCCTCGCTCCGGTCGCCGGCTCCTCCCCGTCGCCGTGGCTGCCGCGCCCCCTCGTGGATAAAGCAGTCGCTACACCTGTCCTCCGCGGTCCGCCCCACCCCGCTCCGGAAAACCGGTCACGACCTCCCTCTCCAGGAGCCCGACCACTGTCCTCTCACCTCCCCACTTCTCCCAAACCCTATACCCAGCAAGAGAATATTAACATTGCAACAAAAAGTGCAATTAGTTGAAAATCAGAAGATAGAATGGGGCCCCATGCCTAAAGCTGTAGCAGAGACGAACCACCACTACTCAAGCCTGTGAAGAAGGTGGGTGGCGCCCCTTCTGGCCTTGATACAGACCCAACGTCTGAACCCTAATAAACGTCTGGTATTGGGTTACAGGTTAGGCACATCCCTTCCTCCTGTACCCATTTTCCTTTCCCATTCTTGAGCTCCATATTCACTTTGAAACTTACCTCTTGGTTTATTTAGATAAGGGGGCAGTCGGGGAAGAAGGACTGACCTAAGCTTGGGTGGTGCAGCTCCCCTCTGCACCCAGCACAGCGCACTGCCTCAGTTTAGCTGTGGCTGCAGCTGTGACTGAGCAGGGGCAGAAACATTGGCCGCGTCTCTTTCTCCTCTTCTCTCACAGCCCCAGACCTGGACGCGGCTTGGGTTCACCCAAATTATCTTTCCGAGGATTTTAGAGGGTGCCGCTGGCTCTCAAACCACGGGAGGATGCGGATGAGACACCGAACGCTCCCACTGCTTCTGCTGCACTGCGAGTGCACAGGGCGCGGCGGGGCCTCGCGGGTCTGGTCTCCCGATGTGCACAACTTCCTCGCTGGAGTGGAGTCTGGGCTCTGGGTGCTGTGTTTTATTGGGTCTGAGTGCACTTAACTGAGCTCACCTTTCCTGCCAGGCTGAGGTGGTCTGTTCTTTGCTCCTTTCCCAGCCCAAAGTTCAGGTCCTTAGAGCTGCTTTCTGGTGCGGTTAGCTGTGCCCGGTGTCCATCCTCTCCACACCCCAAGCCAGGAGAAAGGATACACGGGAGGCTGTGCCCGCCTTAGGGATCCAGACAGGGAGGGCCGGGTGCCTCGGATGCTCCACAGCGGATGGGGCTGTGCTGTGGAAGCCTCAGCTGCATCCCGAGGACATGGAGGTGGGGCCTGGACTTTGCCCAAGCCGACCCTGGCTCCTCCCGGGTGTCCCCCCCGCAACCCTGCCTTGGCCCACCTGGACCTCATGTCCTTTCCTAAGATCTGAAACCCTGACCCTGGGCTTTGTTTCTCTAGCTCAACCAGGCGCATCCCAACACTCTCGCAAACGAGGACCGCCTATGTGTCGTTCTAGGATGACTTCCAAGAAAGTAGCGAAATGAAAAAAGGTGGGAACCACACACATAGTACACAACTTCACATAAGAGGAAATAAATCAGCACATTTATTTCCTTATTTTTTAAGTAGGATAAGCTAAAACCTGATTAAAAAGTTATACAGAGAGGTAAACTTAGATGGAATGGGAATTATTTCCTGAATTTTCTGTTTTGTACATTTGACTTTGACACTATGTAAATATTTTACATCATTATAAAATAGTTAAACGAGACAAAATGAGCCAACTTACTGAATTGGCAACTTATCCATCAGAGAGGAGTTATTTTAAAATGCAATAATCTGACTGCATATCTTTAGCAGGATATATGCCAAAGTTTAAAAATTGCAAGTAAATCTTAGCTTTTTGTTTAGACTGGTGATAATAGCATTGATACTGTTATTCTGATGGGTTTGTGCGCGCGCGCACACACACACGTGCACACACACACACACACACACAAAAGCAAGAATGACGTCAGTGGGCTGGGGATATAGCTCAGTGGAATAAGCGCTTGCCTAGCAAGTGCAGGGTCCTGAGTTCGATCCCCAGTACCGCAAAAAAAAAAAAAAGAATGACGTCAGTGTTACTAGTGCTATCTTGATTGAAACCAAGATTTTCAACTTAAAAGATTAGATTTGTGTCTTATGTGACATAAAATAAGAGAAACTCATAGTAATTCTCAATCTGAGATGGAAAAGCAATATAAACATTTGCTATGTTTTCTCTTAAAATAATCAAATTTATTTCTTAGCTTTGCCCACAGATGAGGCCCAAGATCAGAAGCTCGTTGGATCTAGATCTCCGTCAGAATCCCTCGAGCACCGTAGAGATGAAGTCTGGAAACCGACTGGGAAAGTCATCAGACGAGCACCAGCTTTTTCTGTCAAATAAATCTCGAGGTAGGGGAGGAACATGCAGCCTAAAGCAAACTACAGGACACTCCAGCCACGGCAGTGGTAAACTTGTCAGGTCCTGGTTTGAGCAGATTACTTATAATTTACTTTTTTAAACTAGGAGAAGATACATCAACTGTATATTTATACTAAAGAGTCTTTTATCTCTAATGGGAGGAAGGGGAAGGGAGAGGGAGGGCAGGAGGAGAGTCTTCCAGGGCACAGCAGAGTTAATATTTGAGAGTGAGCCTGGCTAGAAGTCAGACGTGCTTTCAGAGGTGCTGGAAAGATTTTGATTATCACCAAAGCCTGGTTTCAACACGGAGCGGAAAGGCAGGTGTTCAACCCTCTTCAAAGACAAATATGGACTCAGTTTCTGGTTTCTCATCTGCAAAAACCAGAGTTCATGCCAGGACATAGCATCCTCCCCAGACTCACCCTCGCAACAAAAGTCCAGATCGTTTTGTAGCGTTGCCAGCGGAGGGTTCCAAGGCCAACTCAAAGAGCGACCCCTGTTTCCTGCTGACCAGAAAAATACAGGGGAGAGGGACTTGGAAACAACCCAGGGGACAGGACGCCAAAGTGAGTTAGGCGCACGGCCAGAGTTTGAGTGAAGTTTGAGGTCACTGGGACCCTTGGGCCCTGTCCAGCCTGCTGTGTGGAGCGGTCTGGCCCGCTGTGGCTGCTTTGCTGGGGCCTGGGGAGTCTGGGTCAGTGCTGCCAGGCTCCCCCCACCTTCTCAGAGGTTCCCCTGATTACATAAGCAGCCCAGGCTCGCCCAGCAGAAGGGCCGACCGAGGGCTGGGCTCACCCGCTGAGACAGGGCACCCATTCCTGGCCTGCAGCAGAACACCCTGCACAGCCCAGGCTCCCTGTGTCCCTCATCAGCACCCTTGCCACAGACCCCACGTGCTGCGCCTGCGTCCTTAGCGGTGTCCACATTTTTCTTCCTTCTAGAAGGTGAGGTCGTATCTGCTGGGTCCGTCCTTTCTGCCTCTGCCAACCCTGTACGCTCAGTAGGTGCCCTAGAACAGGGTAGCTGATCGCAGTACATTGAACGTGCCGCTCCGTTCTGTCCACTGATGTCTTGGAAAGCTCACTCTGTTTGGGAGGCCCAGCTCCACCTCGCCTCCTCCAGGAAGCCTTCCCAGGCAGAGGCCCTGGCTCTTCCTGTGGGAAGTGTACACAGCGCAAAGCCATTACAGCCCAGGACCAGGAGGCTGCGAACAGGGAGGACGGGGCCGCCTCTGACTCTTCCTCTCACTCTACCTTCCCTGTTGAGTGCAGAGCTGAGCGAACGAAGGCGTGATCTGCGCAGAGCTCTAAATTCTGGGAGGGCTTTGGCCTGGACGTGTCCCCCCAGAGCCTTTGGAAGCAGATTTCCGGAACAGCGTCCCGGCCGCTGGCCCGGTGCTGGCTGGGAGGTCGGGCGGGCCCCGTGCCCTTGCCGAGGGCTTCGGTCACGCGCCCGGGGCCAGCATGTCCTCCGCTCCTCCTCGAGGCTACCGGTGCCGGCCACAGCTGGCTGGCAGAGCTTAGCTGCCTACTCAGGGTCTCTGCAGTGGTGCTCGTCCGCTCCTCAAAACCTCACACTTTCCCGTTCCGCATGCGGCACAGACGTCCAGATCGCCCTTTAACCCAAAGCACACACAAAAGCCATCTCGAAAAGGTAAAATCCCATAAAAGTAAGGGACAGGAGGGTTACAGCAAACACGCTGCCGTGGGATCGCTCCCTCCTCGGCAGCCTGATCTCCTTTGTGGATTATAGGACCGACGCAACACAGGTTAACACAGACCCGGGGCTTCGAACAGCAGCAGGCGTCCGAGGGTCCCTGCGCCCTGCAAGGGGCGGGCCGAGCCTTCCCCGCTCGCTGGCGACCCCTGGCGGCCGGGCGCCTCACTGCAGCCTGCGCGCTCGCGTCTTCCGCGCAGATTCCCGCTCCCGGCCGAGCCCGAGGTGCCTGACCAGCGCCAGCTGCAGTCCGCGGGACTGAGTTAGCGCCCTGCGTCTATTGTCAGACAAGGTCCGCTTGAGGGTGCCCGGGGCCAGGTCTCAACGCGCTGTATCTTTTGGGCAGACGCGGGTCAGCCCACAACCGCACTCGCCCGGGAATCAGGTACAAAAGGAAAGACCTGCAGCTAAATGTCAGTTAGGCCGGGGCAGCCCCCGGAAACCTGGAAAAGGCGCTGTCTTCCCCGGCCCGGGGCGGTGGTCGTGCTCTGGGGTAAGGAGAAGCCAACGCCAGGCCCGGAGGGCTCTGGGAGCAGGACACCGGGACGGGCAGGTGGGCGGGAGCCGCGCCCTTCCAGACCACCCCGGGGCCGCCTGCGCCGCCCGCGCCCGTCCAACGCCGGTCAGCTGCGCCCGCCTGGCCGGGGACCTTCGCGGCCCGGGGTGAGTGCGGAGGCCTGGGAGGACAGCCGCGGTCTAAACAGCACGTCCTCGTCCTTCCGCCGCCCGCTGCCCTCAGGGTCCCAGGTCCAGCCGCGGGTGCCTGTGGGGCTGCCAGGAGTTGACTGCCGTGGCAGGTGCCCCTGGTCTCCTCGCCTTCGGACCCATTCTGCGCCATCTGCACTCCAGAACCAGAGCCAAAGAAACTGCTTCCCAAAGCGTCCCTGGAACATTTTCGACAGACACAATTCTGAGTCGGACGGCTTTTCAGTGATGCCCAAAAACCCACCACCTTCCGTCTGTCACCAGCATTTTACTTATTTATTTATGTTTTGAGATAGGGTCTCACTATGTAGTCCAGGCTGGCGTTGAACTCACTGTGTAGCTCAGGCTGGTCTCAAACTAGCTGCAATCCTCCTGCCTCAGCCTCCTGAGTGCTGGAATTACAGACGTGCACCACCACACCATATACGCCTTTTAAAGAAGTTCCAGACATTCAAATATTTTCTTAAAATCTAATCTGACCATACCAAAGTCTGCTGGACTTTGAATAATGCCCATTTCTCTAAAGGACTGAGCTGCACGCTGTGATTTGTGAGTGCCTTTAGCCCGCACCCCACTCCCTGCCTGCCTCCTACAGCATTTCCGCTCTTGTCGAAACAAGCTCCACTCGCCCACTGTTCACCGCCTCCCTGACCTGCTTTCCTTTCTTTTCTTGAGACAGTCTTCACCCTCCAGGGTCCTCAGTGCACCTGGCTCCAGAAGCCTCCTCTGTGAGCCTAAAGCAGCCCCTAGGCGAAACTTGGTGTCAAACTCAGACCCACAGGTCACGCCAAGGAGAGCTTCCAGAAGACACGGGAATCTTGCTGCACTTCCTGTGGTCCTTGGCACCTACAGCAATCTGTGTCATGTGTGTGTGTGTGTGTGTGTGTGTGTGTGTGTGTGTGTGTGCTCTATAGATACTTGCTGCTGGGCATGGTGGTACATACCTGTAATTCCAGCACTCAGAAGGCTGAGGCAGGAGGATTGCTGTGAATTCAAGGCCAGGTTACACTACATAGCAAATCCTGTCTCAAAAATAACTAAAAAATTTTACCATAAATACTCACTGAGAGAACACTGACCAGCCTGTCCCTTCGCATAGCACCGCCTGCCTTCTTTGTATCTCCTGTTCTTCAGTGTGTGTCCCAGAGGGTGAAGGTGAGGAGAAGAGCACACCGTTCCTAATGTTCTTCAGCCCAAACCCCTAGGGACACACCTGTGGTGGAACAGGCTGCATTCGCTGTGCTTTGCAGAGAGGGAGGACACACCCCAGGGGAATCGCCGGGCCTCGCTGTAAATAAACCCACCCTGGCACTTGTACTTGGGCTGGGTGTTTGAGAAGGGTCTAAGGAAGTGGGGTTCACTCTAGTTTAATACTGGAGGGTTTGAGTTAGACCTGACTCCCCAGCCCCCATCGTGCCTGCCCGCAGAAGTTCTGCTGTCTGCAGGGAACTCAGCTCAGTACTGAGGCTGCCATCAGCAAGCACAGGAAAGAAGACAGGACAAGGGATTCTGCAGTCCCAGGACATGTGGAGACATCCGAACATTACACCAGGCCTTCAAGGACTCTGTCCACTGAGGTGCGAGACCGCCAGAGAACTCTGGCCACAGACATTTATTAAAATCTTCCCACCGAATGTCCCCTGTCTTCTCTCCATCCCTGTAAAGGGACACTCTTCTCTTTGTTCAGGGTAGATGGTCTTATTGGCTCTCTGTCTGCAGCCAGGCACGATAAATTTCATGTCATGTTGCCTTTACACAAGCCTGGGGGTCTCTGCTGGTTCCCCCTCTCTCCCCATGCATTCCATATGCTACAAATACTGTCAGAAAGTAGGGGACAGTTGACTGAATATCTCGACCAAGAGGGAGACTAAGATGAGACTAAAACTACGATTGGATGTAGGGGAGGACCTGGGCATTGTGCTCAGACAGGAGGATTGCAGAGCCAGCCCAGCCTGGGCAACTCAATGAAACCCTCTCAAAAACAATATAAAAATAAAAAATAACAGGGCTGGGGATGTAGCTCAGCATGAAGGCCCTGGGTTCATTCAGCGAAAGAGGGAGGTGGAAGGGAGAGGAAAGACAGAAGAAAGGGGGGAAGGGAGGGAAGGAAGAAGGGGGGAGAAAAAAGAATTTTGCTTAAAATAAAAGGGTATTTGGTATTTTGTGGGTGGCGCCGTGACTGTGGGTTTTTTGTTTTACTTTGTTTCTGGTTTGTGTTCTGAAGAAATGACAGTATGGGCTTGCTGTGTGCCGCTGGGTCATGGTTTCAGAGTCAACTTGTCTGAGGCTGGCATTTCGGGGGATAGAGTGCAGCTTGGAGTGGGGCAGGGTGTAGGGTGAATGCCTTGTGCTTCAGAAGGGCATGGCTGCTGTTCCTTTCTCAGGCCTTGGGTAGGGAATGAGGGGCAGCTGGGACTTGTGTGTCTATGTGTACAGAGTCTAGCTCACCACGAGGACTCTTCACACAGCGTGCATTTTGAGTCCCTCTCCGGGGCACACAACCCCAGCCTGCCGCAAAGTCCAGGTAAAGCCCTGGCTGTAAAGTCCACCAGGTCACAGTGCGCTGTTCAACGCAGACAGCCCCTCCGGGCTGTGGGGAATGACAGGGGCCTGGGCCCTGAGCCCTGATCCGGGCAGCGGGGCCTTGGGTGCTGTGGCTGGCCTGGCTCTGGCTCCCCTCCCTGGGAAGCCCCTGCCCTCCCTGCTCTCTCCCGGACAGCGGCTCTGCACCTTGTTTTCGTGGATGGGCTGTTTTGTTTGTCACCCTGCCTGGTGTCAGAGGCTCCCAGTGACTCCCACACCTACTCATCTGAGTCCTGAGGAAACCTGTGAGATATGAATTCTTTGCTGCTTTTGTGACAGTGGCCTCTGACCAGACAGGTTCGGCTCCCCGGACCCCAAGGGCCTTGTTGCTCCTCCTGCCTTGTGGGGTAGTGATCTCACCTGGCACCAGTTTCAGGGATCCAGTGACTCACTGTGGGGTAAGTCAACAGCCGGGCACATGCCTGGCTCCCAGTGCTCTGGGAAGCTCTCCAAGAGGCCGTGGCCTCACCCTCCGTCCGGGGCTCAGCCTGGCTGTTGTTGTTTTCCTTCCACATCAGACAGCTCTGGTGGGGCCCTGACTTCCACCTCTGGCGCTCCTGCCCGGGCTCTTTACTTCCCGTGCGAAACACAGGCACACGGTGCTCGCGGTCCTGCCCTTGTCTCGCGTCCTCTGGCACTTTCCTTCTCTTCCTCTAGGTGCAAGCCTGCCTCCTGCCGGGTGTATCTGCCTGCTACAAGACCTTGGACCAATTGTTTAGTTTTCTGGGCTTTAGATTTTCATGTCTGTAAACTGTAGTTAATGATCGTTCCCTTTCATATTGTTTATGGCTCTTCTTTGTCAAGCTGTGTAATTAATGTACACATTTATTCATACAGAATTCAAGCAACACTGGTGGAATGAAAGTCCCTTCAGCTGCTGTCTCCCTGAATTCTGACTTGATGTGATTTCCCAGGACAATCTTCTCTGGGTTTATGTATATTTACGTACACACAGAAATGTATACATGCATTTGTATGTATGTGTGTGCATGTGTGGGTTTTTAAAAATAGCTATAATGTAAGGATAATGAGTTGGGAGGATATTTGTTTCTGAACCAACTGAGATCTTGGTTTTTTAAAAAGTCTATGTCTTTCATAAAAGTGAATCCATAAAGAACACCTAAACTGGAAGAGCATGGAGCAGTAATTTAATCCCGGTATTTACCAATATGCACACAAAAAGCAAAAAAATAAGTCAGACAGTTCAAAGTCATGGAGATATGGGTAGGGGCTTCTGATTTTGTAATTATCTCAGCTAATTATTTAACTTTTGTTTGCGTGCATCGCTTTAGCTAAAATCCTGAAAATAATCTGTGCTCTGTGTCTCTTCTCTCCTTTTGCATTAGCCTAAGGTCCGACGAGAGTGCCTTCTTCCCCTGAAAAGCTCTGATAGGCAGATGTGCAGATGTGTGTATTGTGTATCAGAAACATATACTAATAGAGCTTTTAAAATAAAACCCTGAGACTTGCCTAGGATAAGGGGTTGATGTTAAACACACCCAGCATGGCAAGTTCATGCCCTCTCGGCCCCCGCTCCAGCACAGTGCCGCAGTCACCGCACCGGCGCCCTCTGCGGCCAGGCCCGCCCTGCTCTCTCTTCTGCTCCCATCCTAGGATGTTTCCTGAGTCGGACCATCACTCATATAGTACAGCACAGTCTGCACTTGTTTCCTTTAACCATGGGTCTTAAAGATGGATCTTCTCCTATCAGCCCAAGTGGGCTCTCCTCCTTCTCTTGTTTGTTTGCTTTGTTTTGTGCAGGGACTAGACCCGTGTGAAACACTTACTACCCCTGAGCTACACCCGGCCCCCCTCCTTGTTCCTGCTACACGAATTAAGTTACACAATCATGTGAGAGCACTCTGTGTGTCAGCTGGCACACAGGAACGCCGAGTGAATGTTCTTCACCTCCCTTAGGTTCCTGTGACGCCGACATAATGGAAAACACCTTGCAACCCCACAGCGCTACGGCTGTAAACTCCCTCCTACCCGCCCTGCGCCATGCAGTGGGTTTCAATCTGCACGTCACTGTTTTGCTCCTCTCTGTTCCCTTCACAGCCACCTTTGTTCTGCTTCCCCACACCACTCTCCCACGCACTGTTGTGCTACCTTCAGCCAAAGGCCGTCTCCCACTGCCTCTCACAGCCAGGCTGGCCGAGGCTCCCTTCCCTCACAGACACCCCTGTGAAAGCGGCCCCAAGCTGGCCACGGCCTGGCCACACCCCTGTCTGGTCCTAGGCTCCTCAACTAGAAGCTCTGTCTTTCAGAACCAGGCTGTCTTGGAGTCTCGCATGCTCCACGCACCAGTGACTGCACAAAATGCCCCGTAAACATTGTGGAGTGGGAACCCTTGACCTTCTAAGGTCTAACATCTCCTTTCCATTGAACACACAGAATAGCTGCTGTGCTGTGTGAGACAGAAAGCAGAGTTCATGTTCTGTGAGGTAGGGGCAGTTTACTTGTCTCTGAGCCTCAGTCTCTTGACTGTGAAGTGGTGCTGCAGAAAAACCAGTATCAAACCAAATGGAAGACTCTGCACCGAGGAGTTAGAAGGCAACTTTTATTATGCTAGCGGTCTGGGGAAGCCAGGGCTCAAATCACCAGTCAAAAGTCAGAGGTTTTGTTTTTTGTCTTTTTATGAGACAGAGTCTTGCTATGCCGTTCAGGCTGGCCTTGAGCTCACTTTGTAGCCCAGGCTGGCCTCGAACTCACAACAATCCCCCTGCCTCAGCCTCCCAAGTGCTGGGATTACAGCATGTGCCATCATGCCTGGCCTCAGAGTCAGGTTTGAGCTCAGTTTAAACAGGGTTTGTGGGTGGGAAGTACAAAGCTGATAGCAGGTTATTACGAGATTGGTTACATGGAATACAAGAATTATGTCATACCTTGTCAGGCAGGTTTACTTAAAAGGAATTGTTTAACATTCTGGGAAGGAGGGGAGGGGTGTGAGGAGCAAGTTGAGTTCAGTGGGTCCTCGACTGGGCCCATCTGTCCCAGACACGACATCCCTGAAGCAAGTTGGAAACAATACGTGTTTATAACTAAGGAAAACACAAGCTGGACACAGTCAAGTTGACACTGCATTATCAAAGAGAAGTGGACAGTCCAGGCTGACTGTCTACCTGACAGGCAGCATGAGCACAGTGTCAGGCTGTGAACTGGTTTCTAACTTTTGTGATAATGTGCTTACAAGTCTGCTATTCTGTAAGTATGCCCTGACAGTCGGAGTAATGACACCAGGAAGAATTACGACATAAAGTATATGATGTCCTAAAAATAGAAAAGCGTCCCTACGATTCTCCATGTTGACTTGCGATTTCAGGTCGTTCTGATGAAACTCAGGCCCAGCCACTTCTGCCCTTCCCTGTGTCTGTTTATCCCTCTCTCTGGGGCTGTTGCTCCTCCCTCCTGTGCCTAACTCGGAGGCCCTGTTCTCCCCTAATTCCTCCTCAGCATCCATGTCTGTGGCCTCTGACTTTCTCCTCCCAGCCCCCTTGGAACCATCTCAAGAGCTTTTCGGGTCCTTTTCCCCCCACTCCCTCAAGGCCTCTCCCTCCCTTCCCACCCCAACTGCCACACCAAGGGAAGGGAGCCCAGGACAGGTGTGGACACCTCTGCCAAGCCCTGGTTTCAAGGACGCTCACACAGGTGTTCAGAGGTGGCAGATAAAAGGCTGTCACCCAGGGCCACGCTCAGTGCGGGAGGGTGATGTGTGAGCTGCGGAGCCCAAGGCGGATCCCGGGCTAATTTTCTTTCTGGAGATGCAGGACCGGGCAGGGCAGGGCCGCAGGGGTGAGCTGGGGACCTCCGAGGCTCTAGACTCTGGACGGAGTCAGAGGGAGGGGCTGGGTGCTAATTGGCAGGCTGGGTGCCAGGACATGCCTGGGATACTTTGGCAGCAGGTCATGGGGAAAGAGGGAGGGAGGGAGACTGTCATGTGGGCAGGGCTGGCCCTCGCTCATTAGGACTTTCTAGGCCACTCCGAGTCCCCATGCTGTGCCGCAGGCTTCCTTTCATGTTTCTGGCTTGGTTTTTCTGACTCACGGTCTGTGTCTTCCCTGATATTCTCGATGTTGCTGTGACCCCAGAGCCAGGGTTCCAGCGGGGCGCTTGGAAAAGCACCAGAGTCCTGACTGCCGCAGGCTGCCTATGACCCCAGCAGATGCACAAGGCCGCAGGTCCCACCCCGGCATTGGAATGCCACACTTGATTGATGCAGGTAAGAGATCAGTGAACAAACACAACGCCTCAGCGACTGACAAGCGCTAACATTAACTCGAGCTGTTCTTGCTCTTCCTGGTCCTGCCACTGCTCGGAAGGTCACACTCTTACCTGGGGCCCACACCGCACCCGGCTTCCCACCTCCACCAAGCCGGGGCTCAGTCCGCCCGCCTTGGCCTAGGCAGCCCCATCCTCCCGGCCCAAGTCCCTACTGCAGGTCCACACGGTCGCTCCTACCGCCGCCTCAGCCCAGCACAAGCCCTTTCAGCTCCACCAGCACCGGGAGCCCCTTTCCGTCTCTCAGTGCTGAACAAAGTCCTCAGTCTGTGTCACCTGACTTCCTGCCCCTGCCCGGCTCCAGCTGCCTGGACCTCTGCTAGTCTCACAGCAGTGCTTCTGGGGCAGGACCTCCACACCTGCTTCCCCCCTCCTAGACCTGCCTCCGCGGGGAGCACTTGGCCCATTCACTCACCTCCCTGAGATATTTGTTCAGATATTACCTAGGAGAGTATAACCTGCCCCATCCAGACACCCCATCTTCCTTCTCAGCTTAATTTTGCTCATCTTGAATGTAAGTAAGGTGAAGGAGATGGCAGATAGGAAAAGAAATTTGGAGAAAAGTCTATTCAGACAAAATGAGCTTCGAAATGCCCAAATCAGACCATGTAGTCCTCACTTAAAACAAACACAGCCCAACTCCCTCTCCTGGTCCCTAGGGAAACGTCCGTATTTCGTCAAGATTGCTCCCAGCTCAGGGCCTCGAGGGCTCTTCTCTGCTCCCTCCTGGATCCCCCACACCAGGCAGGGCTCAGCTCCAGTGTCACCTGCTGAGAGGAGCTGTTACTAACTCCTGTCAACAGCAGTGCACGCCTCCGTATGCCACGCCTGTCAGGCTCCTGAAAGCATTTTGTCACGACCTGTAATTGCCTTGTTAATTTGTTTGCTTGCTTGCTTATTATTGGTCTCTCCCAACAGACTAGTGGACAGGGGCTGAGATGGGCTTCTTTTTCACTGTGTCCTTAACAGGAGGGACAGCACAAGGCACACAGCACTGCTGAGTGACTGTGTGGGATGGACGCACGGATGCACAGGAACCCTGCTGAAAGGGCCTGGGCAGGCTGGCAAGAGGGAAATGAATAGCGAGTGTCGAAGGGAGGGTTTAGAGGGTGGAAAAGCGAGAGACCCGGGAGAGCGGCTGTAAAAGGACGGGCACAGGCGAGCCCTGCAGAGGAGCGTGATGAAAGCACAGCGTCTGGAGCGGGAGACAGGTGTGGTGTGGGGTGTGCGCGTGTGTGAGAAGTAAAGGCTCAGAAGGAAGGGGGTAAGCCTTAAGGCGAAGAACACAGACATGGAGCTGGAACTTTGAACTTCAGCCCTGGATCTCTCTCAGACCAGCTGCGTGGGCTGAGTCAAACCCTTCACCACGCCAGAGTCCCAGGGTGCCTTCTGCCGAGGCTGGAAAAGCTGTTACAGTGTGAGACAAGTACTGCAGGGGCTGTGGGGTGAGACTCTTGCACCCTAGGTCATTACTTTGAGCCTCAGGGCTGATCGGGCCAATCTGGCAGATACTCTTCAATTCCACACCTCCAAGCTATCTGCCCCTGGGAGGGGTGGGGGTGGGGGTGCTGTACCTAGGGTCTTTGGAGCAGTTGCTTAGGAAAACCACCCCTTTTTGACACAGAGTCAGGCTGGCCTTGAACTCACCTTGTAGCCCAGGCTGGCCTCAAACTCGAGGTGATCCTCCTGCCTCAGTCTCCTGAGTGCTGGGATTATAAGCCTATGCCTCTATGGCCAGTGTAAACTGGCTTTTTCTAAGAGAACTTACAGTCATTTTAAAGCACATAGCAAACCGCAGTCTTCCTTAAAAGACAAGTCATTAGAGAAGCAAATGGGGTGGCGGAAAACCATGGGAAAGGCACAGTGAATGGGGGTGAGAAAGAGCTGTGATTTCTTCACCTGGGCTTCTTACCTCCGGGACTTCCTCTTCCCACTCTCGGTGTCCTCCAAGTCTGCTTCAGGGTTCCGTTCGAGCTTTTCCACTTCTCTGTCACTCGACGTGACCTTCCCTTCATCTCAGGTCACCTCCCCGACCCCTTTCTGAGGTCACCCTCCCTCTCCCACCTGCCCACACTCGCGCACTGCACCTCGTGTGCCCCGTGCCACCCTCCCTGAGCACTGACAGGTTTCAGCTGATGGAGGGTACACGCTACCCACCTCCCCACGCGCCCTAAGCGCAGGACCCTGACGGGCCTGTCTGCAGCCTCCTAAACACCTCTTCACACCTCCCTCGCCCTTGAAGGCTCAAGGACTTGGGACTATTTAAGCGGACAGGCACTTACTGCAGGGAGAGACGGACGGATGGAGGACAGACAGAAGGAGAGAAGGAGCAAGGAAGAGGAGGAAAAGAGCAGAAAGGCTCGGCTACAGACGCCCTGCCTCTATTTTTCCCTGTGTCACGAATGGTTGTTGTGCTATCTTACGCCACAGGAGGAGGTGGCAGACGGTGCGGACAGACATGTGGGAGGCTCCCGAGCAAGGAAGGAGACGTTGTGGAAGGCAACAGAGAGGCGGGATCCAGTCGTGGCCCCGTGGAGCAAGCAAAGCCAAACCAACGCGCTTACAAAACCACCTCTGCCCTCTGGATCTCTGAAGAGAGAGAGAGGGAGTAAGATCAAGCGCAGAGCTGGTAGGAAGTGAGAGAGGGAGGGAGGTCTCGGGAAGTGAGCTATTTCCTGGCTGAGTCCATTCCAAATGCCTTTTCCCAGAGACATTAGTGTGAGCTCTGGGTCACCGGCAGGAAGGCTGAGGGGACACTGGGGAGCCCTCACCATCAGAGGAGGGTATGACAACGCCTCACGAGTTCCTTCAGCCGGACCTCGAGCCAGGTCTCTTATCACGTGAGTGATGCCCAGCACAGAACCCAGTACCTGCCAGGGAGGAAGGACTACTGATCGAGAAGGATAAGGACGTCTCTGTCTGACATTTCGAAGGTGTAAGCAGAGCCAGCCCAGTGCTCCTCGCGCTTTGCCCAATCAGTGACGAGTAACTCAGCACTAAGCAGAGGCTGCCTGGGACGCCGCACTGGGAGCATGGCCAGATGCACCTCAAGCAGCCAAGCTTGTGAAAGTTGGGGCCCTGCACTGCGCTGCGCTGCTTATCGGCTGTCGGACAGAACCAGTAAACAGATACACAGATGAGTGTGGGCAGCGAAGACAACAAGGAGAGGAGAGAGAGAGTGGGGGCCTCTGGGGGAAACGAGGCACAGCCCAAGTGGTAAGGAGCGCCTCTCTGGGCTGGGGCGGCTCTAGCAGCTCGTGCAGGCCCCGGGTTCAATCACAGAACAAAACAGTGCCAACAGCAACAACAAAACCCTCTCTGAATATGTCGCCTTTGGACTGAAACCTAATGAGAGGATGGTGAGAGCCAGGTAAAAGGGACAGAAGAGCGGCCCAGGCAGAAGGAAAAGCGAGTGCCGAGGCGCACAGCGAGGTCAGCCCTGGCATCTCAGGGACAGAGGGTGCGAGGCCCGCAGCTCAGTCTGAAGGAACGACATGCGAGCAGCAGGTGCACTCTCCGCCACCACCACACACACAGTGTGCGGCTAAGCACTGGGCCCCTGCAGGGCTTTTAAAACTGCCCACGCCTTGGACCTCCCCAGGGAGGGTCATTTTAATGGGTCTGAGGTGTCATCTAGGCATTAGGAGTTTAAAGGTTTTCCAGATGATTCCAACATGCAACCGAAGTTGTGAACCTTGAGGGCCGTGGTAGGTGGCCCGTGGATTGGCCACGGCATATACAAGGCCCCTGCAGGGATGCAGGCATCTCCCCAGGACTCTAGGCCCAGGTCCAGAAAGAATTCATTGTCTGAGAGGCTTTGAAGATGGGGACAGAGTTTCCTAGAGCTTCCTAGCATAGAAGCAACCTGAAGGAAAAGAGACACAAGAGAACTAGGAAAAAGGTCAAGAAAGCAGTGAAATCCAGAAAACAGGACAAATAGGGGGACATAAAAGCAGACGAGTGCAGAGAGGGACAGGAGGGGAGGCCAGGGAGAAGGGCGAGCATGTGTACCGCAAGCACGAGTATTAGCTTCCTGCTGCTGCTGTAACAAGTTCCCACAAGCTCAGTGGCTTGGAACAGCACGCACTTACTATCTGATGGCCCTGTGCTTCACACATGTAGAAAGGGCACTGCCGGGTAAAATCGCAGTGTCGACGGGGCTTGTTCCTTTCAGTGCTCTGATGCAGAAGCCCTTCCCTTGGCATGCGCACCTTCTAGAGTCATCTGGATTCAGCTCCTGGCCCCTGCCTGTCTTCAAAGCCAGCGATGTCAGGCCGAGGGAGGCTCGAGCTGCTGCCTCCGGCTGTCTACTCTGCACTTGCCTTCCCCTTTTAAAGACCAGTGTGATTGCAGTTAACCCTTCTGGACCTCTGTGACAGTCTCCCGATTCTCAAACATAATTCCTCTTTTCCAAGTGAGGTAAAATGTCCATTTTACAGGAACAGAACATCGCATCTTTGGAAGAGTTTGTCTGGAGGCCCTAGGGAAGCACAGTTACTCATACACCCTTGACTGAGGAACGCCATCCTCCGTGGGCCGGTGGTCCTCAGCCCCAGGAAGGAGCAGTGAGGGAGGAAGGGGACACCCACCCAGCCGGCCAGGTCTGCCGAGTCAAGCCTGGCGATCAGTGGGGTGACAGATGTCGCAGCCAGGTCACCCTCACACCAAGGACTAGCATTTCTGAAGGGGTGCTATTCTGCCTACCAAAACACAGAAGCCCACCTTTTATAAAAACAGATGCTCACCCTGTCTGTCGTCTTCTGCTTGAGTTTTATCTGTGCATTCTGTGAGCAGTGAGCTCAGAGCCACAAGTGTGTATGTGTACGCGTTTGTTTGGTGATGGGGGAGGAGGAAGAAGGGTGCCCGGAAGGGTTTCCTAATAAAGTGCTGCTGCTCCATGAAGACTCACTGCTGTTTTCTTGTTATTATTGACAATAAAACTAATGATAGTATCTCTTTGCCTGTATATATATGTATGCATCTTAAATAACCCTGGGCATCCACTCTGGAGATACTCAGCGTGTATGAGGCTATTCCAGCGTGTCTGGGGTGTTTGCATTCTGTGAATGCATCTTCCTATGAGTCTGCGTCCATAGGACATCAGTGAACACATGTTGTACACGGTGTGTATGATCACAATTGTATACACCTAGGTATTTGCTTACTTACCATCCCCAGAGTAAGGACAGACAGAAAGGCCTGGCGTGTGAAAGGCAGAGGAGCCAGGAAGAGAAAAGAGCTCACAGCAAAAGCAAAGAGAGGAGGAGAGAGGAGGTAAGAGGACATAGGGAGGGAGGGGAGAGGGCCCAAAGAGGACCAGAAGGAAGATCAGGAAAGAGGAAGGAGTTCCAGAGATCTGCAATAAAATAACAATTTTTTTCAAAGGCAGAGTGGAAGTTCAGTATGGTGGCGCACGCTTGTAATCCCAGCACCGGGGATGCTGAGGCAGGAGGATCACTGTGAGTTTGGGGCCAGCCCGGGGTACACAGCCAGACTCTCGTCTCAAAAAATAAATAAATAAAAATAAATAGATAAATAAATAAAATTTAAAAAGGAAAAAAAGGAAAAAGAGGCAGGGTTGGGTCACAGCGAGGGCGCGTCCTGGTCATCTCCTCACTGTTCAACCTAGAGAGTTCAGTCCTCCGCGTCTCAGTGAGCTCTTGAGTAGATAATGCCGGGGTATATTTCAAAGACGGGGAAGGAGGCGAATGGAGATAAAAACGCAGAGGGAAACCCGAGAGAATGAACCAGAAAGAGAGACGAGGCCGGGCACCAGAGGCCTGGGAGCGACTCCTCGGTGGGAGTGTGGGCGTGACTCCCACCTCTTCCGCAGCGCTTCGGCCCTTAATAGGTAAGACAGGAAGACGCAAGGAGCGAGGCGACGGCGGGAGTGACAGCACACGCACAGCACCGCTCGGAGGTGCCAAAGCGCGCACACCGAGATCGGATGTTGGGTGTGCCGGGCGCACGGCTGACTCACACCTTGGCGATGCCGGCACACTTGCCAAGCCACGCGCCACCGCGTGGCGGCGGGGGTGAGACTCGGGCCCTAGCACGGGCGGGGGCTCCGCACGTACCCGGCCCCTGGCCCCCAGAGCGCCCCCTGGCGACCCCCTAAGCCTCGGGACCCGGGAGCCTCGCGGGCCCCACCCCCTCCCCAGGCCTCCCCAGGGAAGCGGGAGAACCAGGTGGGTGTTGCGCAAGGGCCGATGTTTACCTCCCGCGGGAGTCTCCTCCCCCTATAAAGCCTGCGTGGAGACGCGCCTGCCGGGAGTGACTCCGGGTGGGAGAGGATCGCAGGCCGGGGAGCGCGGGGCGCGGATGCGGGAGTCTGAACGCCGGACGCCGAGTCAGGCAGCAGCAGGGGCGCAGCGCGCTCGCAGGCGCAGGCGGCCACGGGGGTCGCGCAGGGCCTGGCGTCTCGACCCCGGCTTGCCATGGAGGCGGCCGAGTTGGGCCCGGGGCTGGTGGAGCGTCTGGAGCAGCTGGCGACGTGTCCGCTGTGCGGGGGCCCCTTCGAGGACCCGGTGCTCCTGGCGTGCGAGCACAGCTTCTGCCGCGCGTGCTTGGCCCGCCACTGGGGGGCCCCGCCGCGGCCCGGCGCCCCCGCGCTCCCCACCGCCTGCCCGCGCTGCGGCCTGCCATGCCCCCGCCGCCGCCTGAGGTCCAACGTGCGGCTGGCCGTGGAGGTGCGGATCAGCCGTGGGCTGCGGGAGAAGCTGGCCGATCCGGGGCTATGCGTGGGGCGGCGCCGCGGGGGCCGCATCCCCACCATGGGCTGCCTGGACCCGCCGGGAGAGGTGAGGGCGCGTGCGGAGGGCCGCGCGGTCCCGGGAGGCGGAGGAGGCCGGGCAGGACTGGAGGCCGGGGCCGGGTGCGGAGGAGGACGTGGGCGCAGCGCGGGTGGGAGTGGGGGGGAAGCGAGGTGCCGGGCACGGAGAGTCGAGGCCGCGAGGAGACGGGAGCGCGGCGCAGCACGGGGGGCGGGGGGCCTTCGCGCCAGTTTCGCCGCTGCTGGGGTTCTCAGCCCCGGCCAGGCCTCCTGGTCCTGGCAGGGGCAGTCACGCGTGGCGCCGAGGCCCGGAAGCGCGGCAGCCGTGGAGCCTCCAGCTGCTCTCCGTCCCCGCGCGCCAGCGCCCCATCCCAAGGCCGCCTGGCTCCGACCGCTGGGCCACCAAGCAGCCCCATTTCCCTGCCGTCGGACCCGCAGGCGTCGGACCCAGCCGGTCTCAGATCTTGCGTCTGCGCTTTGAAGTGTTCACATAACTAATTAGTTGGGGTATAAGTGGCATAGTTAGGCGAACTGCGTTTCTTCTCGTTCCCCTTCTGGCCTGCGTCCCCGACTGGACAGCAGTGCGGGGACGCCAGACTTCGGAGGGGACAGCGCCCAGCGCCCTCTTCTGGCTCCTCCGCTCCCCTGTGCGATCCGTTGTGCCTCTTGGAATCTGTCCCTGGCCCGGATAGCCCAATAAACGTCACTGGGATTTCACGGCGAGAGGGGAAACAACTCATTGAAAAGCTCTGGTATTCCCAACTCCTAGCTGAAGGGCTCGGGGCGTGCACCTGGTCCGAGAACTACGCAGGGAGGTGGTGGTGACGTTTGTCTGGGATACTCTTGGGAAGATGGAGAAGGACGGGGCCACAGGGAGAGGAGAAGGTGGGGCGCTGAAGCCAGGAGAGGACAGTGAGTTCTCGGGCGAGAAACAGGCGCAGACAAGGCTGGGGAAGGAACGCTGCGAACCCTCGGGGAATGGAGCGGAAGCGCGCCGTGCGGCAGCATTAGGGGATTCGGGAAGAGGGATGTATGAGGATGGGGTCGGGCTAGGGAGGGAGGGCTACATGGGAGAAGACCGCGGGGGAAGAAGTGAGATCTCGGAGAGTGGGGAGGGCCGTGAGGCGCGCACCTGCCACAGGGAGGAGGCGGGGAGGAGGGCCTGAAGCCCAGCCTGACACCCTCCTTTTCTTCTGCCCGTACTAGGACATGAGGAAGACATGGAGACGGTGAGTCCCACTCGCACTGCTTCGTTCTGGCATCCTTCCCAACGGGGCCCACATCTTTGTCCCCACTTACAGACGAGTTCTGCGGGTGTTGGCCTCACTTCCTGCTCCAGAGAACCCAGTGGGCTGGGGAGGGAGGAGAATCGGCTTTGAAGGCAGAAGCCTATCTAGTGACTTCCTGACCCTCCCCATCTGTCCAGGTTTGATGTCCCCACACCCAAGCCGTCTAATTCAGAGGACGATCTCCCTGAAGATTACCCAGTGGTCAAAAACGTGCTTCATAGGCTGACAGGTATGAGAGAAGAGGGGCAGGAACTCAGTGAGCATCTGTATTAGGTGTGCTCTCTCTTAGCTCCTGAAATTGTGCACCCTGGCTGGGTGTGCTGCTGAATGCCTAAAATCCCAGCATCTGGGAGGCTGAGGCAGGAGGATTGCAAGTTTGAGCCAGCCTGGGTGACTTAGTGATTTAGACCCTGTCTCAAAGTAAAAACAAATTTTAAAAAGGCCCACAATTACCTCAGTGCAAAAGCCCTGAGCTCAATCCCTAGTACTGAATAAATAAATCAATCTAAAAATTTACAAATGTACATCCTCTTGAGTTGTTTCCTAGAACTGCTGTATCAGTGTCATAATCTAGACAGTTTAGCAACATTATTGCCTTACGTTTTAGAGGTAAAACTCTGAAATCAAGGGATCAGTAGTGTTGGTTTCTAGGCTGCCTTTGTAAGCCTCAGTGATTCCTTAGTTTAACCAAAACCCACTGTCATGCTCATTCTGTATGCATCTGCCTCTGCACTAACATTCTCCCATTGTATAGGGCGACAGTCATACTGGATTAGAGCCCACCCTCATTTAAAGTTTACCTGTGTGGGCTGGGTGTGGTGGCGCACACCTGTAATCCCGGCGTTCAGGAGCCTGAGGCAGGAGGATGGCCAAGAGTTTGAGGCCAGCCTGGGCTACTTAGTGAGTTCAAGACAAGCCTAAACTATATCACTGGACACCCTGTCTCAAAAAACAAAACAAAGTTTATCTCTGTAAAGCCCCTATTTCCAAATAAGGTCAATTCTGAGCTATTAAGGGACTTAATCAAATCTGTTGGGGGACATTGTTCAACCCAGAACCATGTCCAGCCTCACCCAGTTCCCATAGCCCAGCCATCTCCCCCCTTTGTCACGCGCCCAGAGCACCGGGTGGTCTTCTGCCTCTCTGGTCCCTTGGCACCCAGCCCTCGTCCCTGCCTCCAGGAGGCGGTCAGGACGCCCTGCCGGCCCCCTCCTTTCCACTCTCGCCCACCCACAGGGTTGCTCTCACCCTTCAGTGTGCCCGGAAGACTCCCAGCCCCTAGCCCCCAGCTTCTGGACCTCGGGCCCGGGACACCGCACATCGGGGCCCGCGGCTTGCTCCTTGTGGCGACTACTCTCTGCTCTGCTGTCCCGGGACCAGCCTCCGCTCGTGCGTGGGAGGTGTGCTGGTTGTGCTGCATACTTCGGCTTCCTCTCTGCCCCTCCCCGCCGTCCCTTGGGTTCTGGTGTCAGGCGTCAGTCTTTCTCTAAAGCCACCGCCCTGTCCGCTGACCCGGCCCCGGCCCACCCCAGATGCTGCAGATTGGAGACCGGTCCTGCTTTCTCTGAGCAGGCAGCCCAGCCTCTCTTCCCCCGCCTCTGCTTTCGGCCCGGAGCTCCGGTGCTGTCCCCACCCCGGCGCGGAAACCTCCCTCACGGTCCTCTCCCTGCCTCCCCAGCGGACCTGACGCTGGACCCCGCGACCGCGCACCGCCGCCTGCTGGTCTCTGCGGACTGCCGCGGCGTCTGCCTGGCCCCACCCGGAACGCCCGCACCCACCGACGGACCCGCGCGCTTCGATCAACTCCCGGCGGTGCTGGGCGCGCAGGGCTTTGGCGCCGGGCGTCACTGCTGGGAGGTGGAAACCGAGGAGAGCGAGGCCGCTTCCTGCGGAGAGCCTTCCGGGGAGGACGCAGATGCTGCGGAGAGCCGCTATGCCGTGGGCGCGGCCGGGGAGTCGGTGCCGCGCAAGGGCCGCGTCCCGCTGTGCCCCGCCGAGGCCGTCTGGGCGCTGGAGGGCCGCGGCGGCCGCCTCTGGGCGCTCACGGACCCGGAGCCCACCCTGCTGGGCAGTATCGGGCCCGCGCCACGCCGCATCCGCGTGGACCTGGACTGCGAGCGCGGCCGCGTGGCCTTCTACGACGGCCGCTCGCTGGACCTGCTCTTCGCCTTCCAGGCGCCCGGGCCTCTGGGGCAGCGCGTCTTCCCGCTGCTCTGCACCTGCGACCCCCACACCCCGCTGCGCCTCGTGCCCGGAGAGGGCTGAAAGCCCCGACCCCTAGCCCCACTGCACTTGGGCGGGCCACTAGGCCGCTTCCTCTCGGGTGCGGGCCCTCCCACCACCCGCTCACGATGGGACTTTGCCCGCTTGCCCAGGCGGGGATGTTAAGCACGCCCCTTACCCATGTGCGCCAGCGCGACCTCAGCTGGCCTCTGGGTTCCCACCCCCTGGCCCAGCGCCATTCCCAAACTTCCCACTGGGACCCTTCCCTCCCACAGCTACCCCAACACTTCTGAAGAACTGGTTCTCCCCTTCATGCGGTTACAAACCTGAATGGGGCACTGGCTCTGCCCTACTAGTGTTGGTAAAGACCCATGCTTAGGATTGAGCTGCTCCTAGCTGCGAAGGCTTTAGTCCTGACCAGCTGCTGCCTCATGAGAAACAAGAGGTCAACTCGTCCTACACTACATAGAACTCAAGGAAGTTTAAAACCCTTTATGGAGGGGAGTGGGGGGGGGAGTACAAAACCCTTCTGCTGCACCTTCCTTTTGTGGCTGCTGTTCACAGCCTTCCTCCCGAGACTTCCTCAGATCCCACACATTAGTAACCTCCGCTGCTACTTCTCTCTCAGGCCAGGCATGACCGACAGCCCCAAAGCGCCCCTTGTACATCGTCTCCCATCTTCCCCCATGTGTATAAATGGGCCTGCATGTAACACATTTTGTGATGTTGGGTTATTTATTTTATGTATCTGTGGCAATAAGTGAGATCTCAGTGGTGGTATGGATTCAACTGATCTGTGCAAGAGGCCTACCAAATGATAACCAGGTCCCTGTAAGGGGCAGGGAGGCCGAGATGGCAGGCCTCTGGGTGGACGGGCCGGAGTGCCGCGAGGAGGCATGCCCCCATCTGCGCGTTTGCTCCCATTTCCCCCCCTTTCTGCCTCCACTGTGCACTTCACTATAGGTCCCTGAAGTGAAAGGCCAAAGGCTGAAAAGATGCTTGGTTCTAAGTAACCAGTCTCCAGCCAGCTTTGTCAGAAATACTGTATCGGATTCGAAGTGTGGGGAAGAGAGGACATGGCTATTTCTTGTTCCACTTTCCATCAGTGGTAAAAACGACAAAGACCTCTCTCTCCTGGCTCCTTCTGAGCTTTTGAGCGGGGAGGTAGGAGGGGAAGGGAAAGGCCCTGTGCTCTCTCTGAAGACTTTGTATCCTACAGGCAAGGACTAAGAATCAGGCTTATATAAATGAATACACGGATGAGCTCTAAGCCAGGACTAACAAGCACAGGTGGGGTGAGACTGCCTGGAATCTGACTGGGGCTCTGGCAGTGAAAGCTGGGACTGCCACCAACTGAATTTTAAGTGTTTGGGACTCATGTTGAGCGTGCAGGGGGCCGAGATGCATAATCAGATCCCAGGACAGGCAGTTTGGCAGTGAGAACAAAGGGAAGAGACTGGGACCAAGGCGCCTAGATCCCTGGCAGGGTGAACACCGGGAGAAGTGAGGGCTGGGGGAACCCAGCGGTCTGGGTTCTGGAATAGCAGCAAGTCAGAACTTCAGGCAAGGATCTCTGTCCACCCTCCTCTTCCTCCTTCCTCTATCAGGCAGAGGAGAGGGAAGAGGGACTGGAAAAAGGATCAAGCCACGGGTCTAGTCCCCAGGTAGCCATGTGGATACATTCAGGGCCAGACAGACACAGGAATGGTGGGGAAGAGAGGAATTTAGTGCTGCATTGGCCCGGGAGGAGGCTGGGAGGGGTCAGGAGGCTGGAGAGGCATGGTGGGGGTCGGTCCTGGAGTTGCCTGACGCCGTCCTTTGCGGTGGCCCCGTACACAGTGTGTGTGACCACAGCCTTCTTCTTCCTCCTCCTCACTCTCGGTGGAGCTCTCACCAAAGGCCCGAGGTTTCTCATAAATACAGCAACCTAGATTAGGACAGAGGATCCCGGTTAAAAGGAAAAAGTAAGCTGTTCAGTCTGTTTCATTCCTCTGGGACCCCTGGAAATGCCTGTTTCTGCTACTGTCTCTTCCTCCTCCACAGGACTGAGCTCCTCCAGGCCCACAGCAGGGGACTCAGGCGCCCACCCCCTTGTCCCTTTAGGGAACCAAGAATCTGAAGTCCCCCTTCCACCTTCCGTTTCCTCCCCACAGGCCTTGGTACATTACAGTTCTAGAAGCTCTCTACCTCTTTCTGTGAACTGCAGCCACTTTTCCCTGAGAACCACCAAGGAAAGTGACAGAACTGAGCATCTGGGCGGCTTAGGGGGTGGGCGAAGGCGACCGTGGGCTCACAGTCACTCACATTTTGATGAGCGGCGCCCCATGTGCTCATTGTCCACGGTGTCGCTCGTCCACTCCACCTTCTTCTCTGGCTTCCGTTTCCGAAGTTTGATGGTTAGGCTGCGGTTCTCCTAGAAGGTGAAGAGCCGTGGGCACATCTACCCAGTCTCCTCCCACCAACCTCGCCACTCCCCCACGGGGGACTTCCTCTCTTCCCTGCCTCAGATCAACCAGCACTACAGATAAGGTACCAGAAGCGCAGAGTGCTGGAAGATAAAGAGCACAGGGCTTTGATTTCAGGAAGTCCTGAAGAAGTATTTTTCCTGTACAAGGTAATCACTAGTACAGAGAAGACACGATTCCTAAGCTAAGGAAAGTCCCAGCGAGTCTTCAAAGGAAAATATAATCCTGTTTCTCTGTCTTCCTCCCCACATCGTCATGGGTGGTAATAACAGGTGAAAAACATTTTTCTCAGTCTCCAGAGAACAACCATTGATCTCCCTTTCTTTTGCTGGACTCTCTATGTCTTTTCCTACTAAAGAAAGACCTGCATTCTCACCTCTCCATCTTCAAGCCCAGCCCTCCTCACCTTATCTGTTACTTAGCATCCAGGCATCTTGGCATGTTTGGTGGCAACTGTTATGAAACTACTAAGCTGTCTTTAGCCCGAGACTATTAAACCCCATGCAACTGTCTCCCTTTGAAAAAGGATCTGTTTTGGCATAAAAGAATATATACATGCTCGCTGACGTCATACTTCCCTGATTTGCCGAAATACCATTGCCACGTTCTTTTCTTCATCCCCTCCACTTCCCGCTACACCCCACTGAAGAACTGCCCACTGCTAAGTATGCTTACGGTCAAATCCCCCGACAGCCGGCCGCCAACCATGCTTTCATACACAGCCTTGCATTTCCTCAGCACCTGTCTGGCTCCTCATGCCCCAGTTTCCGTTGGTTTCTTAGACCACCACCGTAAACAGCAACGGCTACATCCTAACTCCCTATCACGCGTCCCTTTCCAGCCTCCTGCAACTGCAAACACTCTCAGTCCCTGATACTCAGCCCACAGCTCCCAGATTCCAAGGCCAGCCCCTCCGGCAACTTCCCAAAGCCCTGTGCCCTCCTCCCGACATCTCTCAGACCCCCAGACAGCACCGCCCCCCCACGCCGTTCTCACGGGTTCGGTTGTCACGGTAACCGTTGTCTCAGTGACGGTCTCACTCAGCCCGGCCCCTGCTTCGGCCATGGCTGAGACTTAAGAAAGGGAGGAAAGGAGAAAAGGGGGGGGGTCTTCCTTTCTTCTGTTTCTGAGTTCTAGGAGAATCGGTATCCGATTTAGAGTAGTGGGCAGGATCCTCCGCCTTCTTTTTTGCCCCCTCTGCAGGGCCTCTGCTTCCCCACCCCTAGGGATAACCTGTCCAACCCCACTTCCGGCTCTCCACTTCCGGGTGTGACGCCTTGGGCAGTCTTCATTTCCCTTCCCCAGCACCCAATGCGTCAGAGGGCAGGCGACGCAGGGTTACTTCCGCCGTAAGACGCCAGCGCGCAGGAGCCGCGCGGAGACCGTGAATTAACGGAAGGGGCGGTCCCGCGAGAGGGCGGGGTGGTGTTCACGCGTGGTTGAGTGATCTCGAGTCCCGCAGGGTGGGCTGGATTAGAGCCCCGCGCGACGTGTGCAGAGGGTGGGGCGGTGCCCACGTTAAGGCTGAGCCCCTGCCGGCTTCGTCCTTAACACTGGTGGGGAGGAGGTGGGTGGAATAGGGTCCGGTAGTGACACTTTTGGCCAGTTACCATTTCCTTATGGTTCCTTTGGGTCTCTAATATGACACGGAGCCTGGGGATATAGCTCAGTGAAAGAAGCACCTGCCTGGCAAGCGCAAGGTCCTGAGTTCAGTCCCCGGTACCGCCAAAAAAAAAAAAAAAATAATAATAATAATATGACACGGGACCCGGGCGCAGTTGGAAACACGTAACAATCGAGCAGGATCGCTTCCGGTCCTTGCCTTGTGTCTGCTGGAGTCCAGCAGGGACCTCAGTGCACCTTCAGTTTGGGTTTTTCCAGCCCGTGCTAGGGCTTGACGATGGAAGTGCAGCAGACAGACCCACCGCTACACAGAAGTCTGAGACAGCAGAGCCCTGAAGAGCGAGGCCGGCCTAGAAAACTCACGGAGTCCTTGTCTCAGCATTTAAAAATAAAAGTAAAAAGGCTAGGGGATGTAGCTCGGTGATAGGGTGCTTGCCCTTGACTGTGTTAGGCCCTAGGTTCAATCCCCAGTTTCACAAAACAGACTGAAAGTGAGTAAATCTAATTCATGAGATTGAAGCCAAGGTATCTCTGGGATGGACAGGTGTGCATGAATTAAGCAGAGAAAAGGTCGTAAATTACGATATAACCATTTTGTGAAAATACATTTCTCAAGGAGGAAAATTAAACAAGGAGCAAAACCACCACGAAGCTAGATGCGGTGGCAATGTCTATAAGCCCAACACTCAGAGACAGACGCAGGAGGCTTATAAATTCAAGCCTAACCTGGGCAATTTAGTGACACCCTGTCTCAAAAATTAAAAAGGGGAGAGGCTGGGAATGTAGCTTAGTGCAAAGGCCCTGGGTTCAATCCCCAGCACCACAAAAAACAGCAAAAACAAGAAAGGTATTCTGCATTTTAGGGAGAAAGCTTCCAAAATCGTAGGTGGGGGACTGATGGGCATGCAGTCTGTACTGCGAGGATCTTAAGGGTTGACAACTGAGGGTTGACAGTCGTTTCACGGAAGCCACGAGTGCTTCCCTTAAGAAAGTTGAGACTTTATCCAGTGCCTTGTCTAGTGCAGCTCTCAAAGTCCTCGGGGGAAGGACGGGGAGAGGATGGAGAAATAGAGACAATATACGGAAAGCCGAGACCCGGTGGAGCCCTCCCCAGAAGGGAGGGAAAGGGCCAGCTTAACCGCCATAGTGCCTTTGCACATTTAGCAAGTTGCCGTCAGGTGAAGTCCTCCTCCCACACCCTAACCACCCTGGGGCGCTTCATGCCCTCAGGGCCCTTCCTGGGTTGAGGGGATGGGGGGGAGCAGACACTCAGCTCTCACCACTAAGATCCCTAGCGCGGCCGCTCCTGACAGTCTAGTCAATGTTACAGACAGAAAAAGGCTTAAGAAGTAGGGTGGAAACATTTGTTTGAGAGTTGGGGAGTGGGTCAGAAAGTCCACTGCTAGAACAGCCAAATATATAATGAAGAACACTGCTCCCCGTCGTGGCACGTGCTTTTAGGGGTCAGAGGAGACAAGTGTGTGTGAACACCGGGTGTATGAAGTGCCACACAGCTACACGACAATCACCTATTCTCATCTGTTCATCACCATAAGCCAAGAACGCCGAAATACCAACTCCCAGAATCGAAATTTGAGTATTTTATATTGTGGCTAGACTATGCATTTGTTCACCTTGCAAGTTTTAGGTTCAAACAAAAGAACAATTCAGAGGTGAAATCTGGTTATCTCTGTGGAGTGGGATGCTTCCTGATTTTTTCTTCTTTCTGTGTAGGACTCTATTATGATGACTACGTGGTTCTCAGCAATAAAAACGTAATTTGCAAACCGTGCACTTTTAAGAAGTACTGACCTTTGTTGTTCAATTTTTTTTTTTTTTTTGTCTTTTTAAGACCGGGTCTTGCTATGCAGTTCAGGCTGGCCTTGACCTCACTGTAGCCGAGGCTGGTCCTGAACTCACAACGATCCTCCTGCCTCAGCCTCCCAAGTGCTGGGATTACAGGTGTGTGCCACCACGCCTTGCTGTTGTTCAAACTTATATACCAAATAGAGCTGGTTAAATGTCATGGTGAATCTCTCAGGAACCGAACTTCCAGTCTCTGTTTCTCACGCTCAGGAACAAGCAGACTGAGACAGTGAGGGAACAATTAATTCTTTTTTATAGCAGCTTCGTTCTTGGTTCCGTTTTTGTCATTCTTGTTTTAAAATCTTTTTTTTTTTTCTTTTCTGAGACAACGTCTCACCGTATAATCCAGGCTGGGCTTGAACTCAGCAGTCCTCCTGCCTCAGGCTCCTGCGTGCTGGGATTATTGGCATGCACCACCACGCCCAGCTTTAAAATTCTTCTTACATAGTTCTATAAACACGTTTACATTCTTATTGGAATAGGACATTATAAATAACATACAGGTAGGATTTTATAGAAAACCGTAACTTTAATACACAATTGGGATAGGAGGACGCTGGGACAAGGGTAGTCACCACCTGACGGTCCGATTCTCCTCTGGCAGCAAAACCGCTGCAGCCGGACAGCATGGATGACAAGGCACAACTCCCCCGCATCCAGGGAAGATCGGGAGATATGGAGTCAGCCAGAAAGACATCAAGAGTCTTCCTTTTCCTGAAACCTAGAGAGAGAGAAACGACTTGTTACACTCAACCACAGCGAGAGTTTCCAGCAGTGTAAGGTGGAAGAATCAAGTAAAGAAGAACTTAACACACTGTCAAGGACGAGCTCCTGTCAACCGTCCTCCAACTCCAATTTCAAAACAGCTAAAAATGCCAGGTAACAATATCTACTTAGCACCTTGAAGTGTGCAAAGATTTCTTAGGACACAAAGAGCAATAGCTATTTTTTTGTTTGTTTTGAGACAGGGTCTCAACATCTAGTCCAGGCTGGGCTCCAATTTGTAGTGATCCTCCTGCCTCAGCCTCCTGAGTGCTGGGATTACAAACGTACAGCACTATATCATTAAGTTTTCTAAAAAGGATAAACTGGTACCAGGCATGGCAGCACATGCCTATAATCCTAGCATAGAAGGCTGAAGGAGGAGGACTGTGGCCAGCCTGCATTACACGGTGAGACTGTCTTTAAAAAAACAAACAAACGAACAGTATAAACTACACTTTATAAAAATTGAAAACTTTGGGCTTGGGTGCAGCTTGTGGTAGGCAGTATGTTTAGTAAGCCCTAGGCTCAATTCCCAGCACTGCAGCCTCTCCCAACCAAATAAAAATTTCTGTTCACCAAAGTTTAAGAGAACAGACAGGCAAGCCTGGGGAAAATATTTATTCTCTGTTTGTGTGTGCATATTTCTAGGGGTTTATTTTTTGCCTTTTTATTTTTTTGAGCCAGGGTCTCACTATGTAGTTCAAACTGGTCTTGACCTTTCAGAGATCCTCTTGCCTCAGTCTCCAAGTACTGGGACTATAGGCCTGCGCCATCATACCTGGGAGGAAAAATATTCTTTAAAAATACATTTCAAGCCATGTGGTGGTGCACACCTGTAATCCCAGCACTCAGGAGGCTGAGGCAGGAGGATCATTGTGAGTTTGAGGCCAGTCTGAACTGCACAGTGAGATCCTGTCTCAAAAAGACAAAAAAACCCCCCAAAAAACTCAGTATAAATATTTTTACTGACAGAATGGCAAGAAAGGAAAGGTAGTCTTCACATTGGTTAAAAAATGATATAAACCTAGATATCCTGAGAGCTAAGTTAAAAATGAACCATCTACTTCTACAGTTACTATTTACTATTTTGACAGCCACAGGCGACATGATGCAGAGACAAAAACTGCAATGGCTGATGGGAGACCTGCTGCATCAGTGTGGGACCACTTGCCTCAATGCTACCCTTCCCCTGTAAAGGTGAACAAAAAAGCCAACTCTGTAGCAGGGGAATTTGACTGTCCCAATAGGAAGAGGAAGAGAAGGCGGCGTGGTAGCACACACATGTAAGTATACATTACTGTATTGAACATACATTTAAAGAATAAAAGGATTTAAAATTTAAAATTAAGGATTTGAGAACTATTTAAAATGAGATTTGAAAAGATAAGTAGAACTCTAATAATAAATAACTGACATAGGTTGGGTGTGGTGGCGCATGCCTGTAATCCCAGCACTCCGGAGGCTGAGGCAGGAGGATTGTTGTGCATTTGAGACCAGCCTGGGCTACAAATTGAGTTCAAAACCAGCCTGAACTGCATAGCGAGACCCTGTCTCAAAAAAGACCAAATAAATAATTGACATAAACTTCAATAACAAATGACCTAGAGAAACCCCAAAAGGCAGTAGGAAGAAAAATGAGACAGAAAATATGAAAGAGAAAGTGAGAGAACAGGAGGAATAAGGAAAAGGTCTAATAGCAACTTTAGAGAGTAAGAACTGAGAACATGCAGGAAAGGCAATATTAAATGAGATAATGTTCCAAGGTTTATGCACAATAAATCAGTCTCAGCTCCAGGAAGTCTACCAAGGTATGGGGATACAGCTCAGCAGCACAGGTCCTGAGTTCGATTCTTGGTACCAAAAAAAAAGCCTAACAAATTTCAAACATTAAATAAAAGGAGAAAGGCAGGTGTGCAGGTGGTAGAGTGCATGGCGCATGTATGAGGCCCCGGGTTCAATCTCCCGTACTACTCCAGAAAGAGAAAGTGGGCCAGGGGCTTGGTGGTTCACACTGTAATCCCAGCACTCTGGAGGCGGAGGCCAGTCTGGGCTACACAGTGAGGTCAAGGCCAGCCTGAACCACATATTGAGACCTTGTCTCCAAAATAACCAAACAAACCACAAACCTTCCTGTTAGGTATGAGACCAAAAAACCAACTGTTTAGTACAATACGTCTGTCACTGGATTTCAATTCGCAAACACCACGAAGTGGGGAGGGCGGGGACAGTACTCACTTGCAGTTGGTGCAGGTGTAGAAGACAGTCTGCCCCTCATCCGCTGAGCGCATCTGTCTGGTGTGGTAGGCCATTCCCTCGTGGCCACATCGAGAGCAGCGCCTGTCGACCTAGCGAAAAACAGGTGGCTTAAGGAGGTGCAGCCATATCCCCCGCTTTTTTACAGGAATCAGGCTATTGCACCGGTCAGACATCCTCGACCTAAAGATTCCCTCCTTGTAGGAGGTGGTTACAAAACTCCAGATCTCTGCGATCGCCTCTCCACGTCTTCCCACCCTCCTTGGAGATCCGGACTTCACCAACTTACCACAGGTCCCTGGAACTCAGGTCCTTCCTCCCCCCACGCAGGTAGGGCTGTCCCCAGTTTGTGGAACACAACTGAGGTCTTCACAACCTTTCCTTCCAAGTCTGCACAGGTAGTTAAAACTGTTAGAGGTCGACAGAGGGAGCTGACGCCGCGACGCTCTCGATCGGGCCAGGAGGCCCCGCTTCCTGCCCTGGGGTTTCTTCCCTGAAACAACGTGCGAGCGCCTGGCGCTGCTCCGGGCCGCCTTCCCATCCATCCAGCTGGACACCCCAAGCCTCCGACCTCCCCGGGGCCCCTCACCCCTCACGTTGACCGGGAAGCCGCAGCGCGTGCAGGCGAGCGTGTCCTGAGCTCCTGGCAGAGGCAGGACGGAGCCGCACTCCGGACAGAAATCCAGGTCCGACTGAAAGCTGGAGCCGGTGCTGGTGAACTCCATGTCTGTCCTACAGCAGAGGCTGCAAGGGAACTAGAAGTCTACAAAACAGAGACTGAGAAAAGCCTGAGGCTTCCCCACCGCCCCCGTTCTCCGTGGACACGCGCCTCCCGTTTCCGCGGTCAAGAAGCCCGGGATTTGCGGCCCTTGCACCACGTTGCCCGGCGAACCCTCCCCCGCCCCCGCCCCCAGCGAGCGGGCTACTGAGGCGGCCGGACGCCGCCAGCTAGAGCGCCCACAGTGCGCCGACCGCGGGACAGAGAGTGCGCGGCGGGCTAGAGCGTCGACAGCGCGGGGCCTCGGCTTGCTCGTGACGTCATAATCCGTCGCGACGCTTTGTCACAGAGCCCTGGGAAGGGCTGAAAGGAGGTTGTGTTGTTGTTATCCTCCTGGTTCTGTGCCCATGAGTAAGAAAAAACGAGTAACCAGTGCTGGGCGTTCTGCTACCTTTCCCACTGAAACCCAACCCTGGGATATTTTTTTTTCTCGCATCTTACAGAGATCTAGCTAAGGGAGGAGGGTGTTGTCCTGAAAACCAAACTGTTGAATACTGACTTTCACTTGTTGAAGAACCACAACTTGTCATACCCGAGACGGTTTATCTCTTTTGCAGCTGCGTATTCGTTAAAAACATAACCAAGTGTTCTGGGACCGACAGTTCGGCTGTGCTTGGGTCCCTGGGTGCCGTGGGCTCGCCGCGGAGACGGGCGAGATCTGCGTGCTTCTCGGGTCAGTTCAGGGCTTCTCGGTCAGTTGGGGCGAGCTCGTTTCTTAAGCATTGGGAGTAGCGAAGGTGAAGGCAGAAGAGGAATCCTTAGTCCCTACGAGATGAAGCGGGGATGAAAGGGGCCACTCGCAAGAGGGATCAGGATCTTTGAGGGGGTGAAATAGAAAAGACGGGCTTCTCTCTCCTTAGGCTCTTGCCAGGCGAAGGACGCTACCCAGTCAGAAATGCCCCTGAGGGCAGGCAGGAGCCTGAGGTAGTTTCCAAAGACTTAAGTCGAGTTTGGCTCTCAGTAGAAGAAAGCCTCCCTTTCTCCTCTCCCGGCCTCCAGCTCTAAATCATTCATTTGGCGGACAGTTGACCGTCCTCTCCGTCTTCTATACAACACGAGGAAAGATTCTTATCTTTAGAAATCGTGCTGCTTTTATTCATATGTAGCCTATAATGTAAGAAACCTGGCCTGAAGGAAGCAGCTTCTAGATGAGTTTCCTACTCCCCGCCTGACCTTCCTACGACCATCAAACCCAATAGCTATGCTAAACTCTTGTTATATGAGTTCCGGAGTCATCACTTTTTCTCTTTGGAGGCCACAAGCTGTGTTCTTTCCTTGGGAGAAATTGATGTGAGACCACCATAGTGAAGAGGTTAAAACACTTATGAGACAGTTGTCTGTTGTTGGGTCCATGATGGTACACAATCTTTTATTTTCATTTCTGTTTTTTTTTCTTTTAAAGTAGACATTGAAATTAGCATTCCTTCCTCCCCGACTTTGCTTGCCAGCCATTCAGCCAACACTCACCGTAAATCAAATTCTAGAGCAGTAAAAAAGCATAGGCGTTATAAGGCATGGCTCTTTTCAACAAAAGTTCACAGCCTGTTCAATAAACATTTATGCCAGCCTTTGAGCAGACGCTGGGACTAATACTTGAAGTCTGTGTTCTCTGACTCATGGAACACAGAAGAATAATTAGAATACCATGAAGGTGCATTCATAGGTACAAAATATGAGTGTCTAGGTCAGGCATATAAGACAAATGCTTGTAAACCTCAGAGAAGAATGGTAAAGGCTTTAATAAAACAATGTTACCATAAACATAAGAAAAAGATGCTTAGATATGTGATAAGGATACTCAAGTTATTAATTTTGAGAATTTGGGATCATACTCTAGTGTCATTAATGTGCAGATACTATGTGCAAAGAAACAAAGGTACTTTTTTAAGGTCTCAAGCACACATAGGCAAATAAAAATGTGCTCATCACTGAAACTAAATAGTAGATATTATTGTCTCCAAAAACATAGGTGTCATATGTATAAATTTATAATTCCTACGCTTTAAAAGCCTAAATTTCTTTTGTTTATTTGTTTTGAGAGGCTGGCTTTTTTTTTTTCACATGCAAGTCTGGCCTCCCCTCCCCGAAGAAGTCTTAACTGTGTAGTTCAAGCTGGACTGTAAGGTGTGACAATCCTCCTGCTTTAACCCCCGAGTGCTATGATTACAGATATATACCACCACACCCAGCTATAAGCCTACATTTCTTGTATAGTTTTTTTTTTTTTTTTTTTTTTTGCGGTACTGGGGATCGAACTCAGGATCCTGCGCTTGCTAGGCAAGCGCTTATTCCACTGAGCTATATCCCCAGCCCCTATAAGCCTACATTTGTTTCCTTCTTTCTTTTCTTTTTTTTTTTTTTTTGTCTTTTTGAGACAGGGTCTCCCCAGGCAGTTAAGGCTCACCTTGAGCTCAATTTGTAGCCTAGGCTGGCCTCAAACTCACAGGGATCCTCCTGCCTCAGCCTCCCGAGTGCTAGGATTACAGGGGTGCACCACTACGCCCAGCAAGCCTACATTTTAACGTCAAAAGGTTTAGAGTTACATATGAATACAGCTTACCACAATGTGAACCAAGACTGATTTTCAAATGAAGTGTACAAATAAAAAAATGTTAAGTGTTTAGAGGAAGGCAAAATCACTGACAGAAGACTGGACAGACTAGAGAAACAGAGGCTTAACTTGTAAAAGACAGCTGCCATTTACACAGAATTTACCATATGTCCAGCTCTGTGCTAATCTCCTTGCCTCTAGTTCACTTTTGTTCATGTCCCTGAGAGACATATTTTTGTCTTATATCTCTGTTTTATAGATGAAGAAACTGGCATAGAGAGAAGTTAAATGACAATCTTGTCCCGTACTTAGGAGGTAGTGGAATTCAGATTTATTGCTGTTAGTTTCCAAAGCGCATGCTTTTAACCATGGATAGTATCAAAGCCACCTTCAGTGTGTACCACCGCAGTGGCTTAAATAGGACCTCACAGTAGGCTCAGGTTAGAGAACAGCGCACAAAAAGATAATAGTCATCATTTGTGTTGTCATCAGCCTGCCCGATAAATAGACCTAGAGCGTAATGAACCTATAAATGAACCTTTGGAGCTTTCAGTAATACAAACAGCCCACTGTAACACATGTCCCATAGGCTCACAGTTACTGACCTGGAGCAGCCACAGATTCCTGTTCTGAGAGGTTCCATGAGGAATGGTGTCATATATTCAGGGTGAAGGATGACTGGCAGCAGAAGGCAGCTAAGTAGAGGGCTGGGTGACCAAAGAACACAATTTTAGAACAGGGAGCAGAGAGCTGTATGTGCTGATGGAGTCACAGAGCGCCCGACTCAAGAAACTACTGCAGAAACACAACAACATGATAAAATTGGAATCTAGAATTATTGCAGAAGACAAAAGCAGGGAGTCTCAACAATTTGACATTGATGTAATTAGGCAACACTTCACCAAGAAGCCTGTATCTTCCTTCTTGCCACCTCTGATACAAGATTCAGAATGGTTTAGCCTGAATCCACAGGAAAAGTATGCTTTTTAGTTCATATGAAATTAAAGATGCTTTTCTTATAAGGGAAGATTCGCTCTTCTTCACCATAGGAATGCAGTGGTCTCCCATGGAGGAAACAGCCTTGTCGAGTCCTGCCCTATCAAGTTTTCACATTCAAGGTATACTCTTGGTCTTGGCCAAAAAATTTGGATCCTTTGACTCAGGCAATATGTGAGGAGGTATGTTGACATCACCCACATTCTGATCTACCTTTACTTTTTATCTTCCAGATTGGCCTGGGCTAAAACATCAAAAGACCCTAGGGTTGCTGCAGGTCAACAGTCCCCACTGGAGAAAAAGATCTTGGTAAATAAGTTATCTTCACAACATGTAGCTTGGGATTATTCAGAGAATGAACCTTAGGTTTAAAATCCTTCTGTCCAAGGGACATCACTATGTAGCATATCTATACTAGCTAATATTTCCCAGCCATTTCCACAGCTATGAAACAAAGTGTCATTTTGAAATCTCCCAACAGTCTTATATTTTTTAAAACTAGTTATTGATTCGTGGGGGGTACTTCATACTTTTAGAGCTCCCAGGCTTACCTTGGGAATGAAGGGAATCAAATTAAAATTATTACATGAAAGTAGGTAAAAAAAAATGTATCTTCTTGGTGTTGGAAGGGGTAGGCTCCTGTTTAAATGTGTTCAAAGAAAAAGATGATCACACTGTAAACTCCTAAACCTTCCACAGAATCTAGGTGGCATACACACAGCAGCAGCAAGACACTTGCTGACTCAGAAACATCAGGAGGAGTATGAAGCGCTCTGTAGAGAGCAGGCCCGTTCTCTCAACCACTGGCTTGCCAGAGCAGAGCCCTACTATAATGAGAGAATAGTGGGTGTAATGAAGAAAGAGGCGACGGGCGATGAAATTAAGGTGGAGGTAGAAGAGGAGACAGCCCAGACCACAGAGGGACACAAGCATTTCTACGTAGTACCCGAGAGAGAGAGGAAACAGATGGAAAGGCACGTACATCGGCCAGGCCAGGCCAGAGGATTTAAGAACAGAACGTTTAAACAACCACAACCCCTCAGTGACATATTACCAAAAATTATGCCAGAAAAGCATGGCACCCGGAAACCACAAAGAAAGCCTGCAAATGAGAGAGAACAGATGCAAATTAAGGATCACCAGGAACGCATGACGCGAGGGAGAAAACTTACGGAGCAAAGGCTCTAGGAAAGGGTCCTGAGAAAAAGCCAGAGCCAGCCGTCTACACGTGCAAAGCACGAGAGAGCGCAGGAAGAGACTAGGGAACTTGAGAGAGTTACTGTATATCCGCTTTTCCGGCCGTGCAGGACAGGTCGGGTGCAAGTGACTGTTCTCATGGAAAAGTCTCAGACTAGAGAGGAAGTAGATACAGTTCTGAAACCATGTGAAAGAAAATACTTGGCTGTACCCCCCCTTTTTGGGACATCAAATAGAAAAATAAAACATTAGTGTTAGTAAAGTTTCAGTGGTTTTGTGATGAAACATCTAATTCTTTTTTTGCTAGTTCAAAACTTGCTTAGATATTTCTATTTGTTTTGTGTTTACGGTTTTTTTTGGCCTCTTTGAGACAGGGTCTCACTTTGCAATTCAGGCTGGCCTTGAGCTCACTTTGTAGCCCAGGCTGGTCTTCAGCTCCCAGCGACCCTCCTGCCTCAGCCTCCCGAGTGCTGGGATTACAGGCGTGTGCCACCACGCCCAGTTCTATTTGTTGTTCATTCAAGTTCCTTTCTTGTTGTTGTTCAAGTTCCCTATTTGTAAAGTGAGAGAGATACTTCTTAGAACCAGTGGGAGGGTTGTGGTTTTTGTGAAGGGTTAGTCGCTGTTTGGTAGTTGTTTGATAAATGTTGTTTTCCCAGTTGGAAAGTCCTAAATTGAGCAATGGTAAGGAATTTTTATCATCTGCCTGTCCCTTATCTCTGCTTCAAACCTTAGAAGTCAGCCTGAGGGTATTACTATAGCTCAGTATATAGTTTTTTTACCAACTGTATAATTTTATACCTTCACCAGAGAATTCCTAACCAGGCCCTAAAAATCTAACTTGCATCATATAATTTTTTTTGGTCTTTTTGTCTCACTGTGCAGTTCAGGCTGGTCTGGAGCTCATTTTATAGCCCAGACTGGCCTTGAATTCACAAGAGTCCTCTTGCCTCAGCCTCCCAGGTGTTGGGATTACAGGCGTGTGCCACCATGCCCAGTGATATAATCTATTTGTATGGGAAACTTCATTTTGAGAATTTTCTGTGTGCCAGGCATTGTATTAGATCCTGGGAATAAAGAGGAGCTCCTGCCACTGAGTTGTTTACAACTAGTGGCGTAAACCACTTTGTAAGTAGATAATATGTGGTCCAGGGTATAACAGGAATGCGCAGAACGCTGTGTAAAGGCAGGACCCTAAGTCCACCTAGGTCAGCAGGTGAGAAAAGGAGGGTGGTCAGAGAAGGGAGAGTAGTAGTCTCGCATGGTTCTTCCAGCTTGACACTTAGTCACTTTTTCTCCCTCACTTAAGCAAGGTCTTCCCTCTGTGTGGATCCACCGAAGGTGAAGCAGACCGGGCTTCCCAAACACATGCCTCCAGTACCCATTGAGGCCAGAATGTAAATTTATGAAATTTAATGATAATTTAATCATGGAGCAGAATATAATTTCTTACTTTTCAGTTAGTGCATTTTTTTCCTCCATACCAGAAATTTGAGAAAGTAGGAGTTCACGCTGGCGAGTAGAGAACTGAAGAAGTGGAAACTAGATGAGCTAAGGGGCACTGTACTTAAGCTGTACTGAGTATGTGCCTTACATACGCAAGATGTTTCTACATCTCTTCTCTTTTTTTTTAATACTTAAGACTTTACTATATACATGTCTAACTGAAATTCTACATCTCTTCTCAGTAGAATAGTCCCTTACTGCGTGAGGCTGTTCAGTACTTGAAATATGGCTAGTGCAGCTAAGGAACAACATTTTAATTTAATTGTAAGTAGTTTAAATTGAAGTTGCCACGTGTGGCCTTGTGGTACTGAATGAATATTGTTGTGTCCCAGGCTACAGTTGCACGGTCAGATTCCTGTCGCTGACAGCATTCGCTGCTCTGATAAGTCACTGCACATCCTCCACTAGTGTCAGTCCAGCTTCCTGTGTGCTTCAGCCTCTCCCCAGTCCCTTAAAGAGATTCAAAACTGATATATGAGTCAGGCGTGGTGGCACACAACTGTAATCCCAGCACTTGGGAGGCTAAGGCAGGAGGATTGTTGCAAGTTGAGACCAGCCTGGGCTACAAAATGAGCTCAAGACCAGCCTGAACTGCACAGTGAGACCCTGTCTGAAAAAGACAAAAAAAATTGATATAGATTACTTCTGTGTGGAAATGGTCAAATTTGTTCCAGCTGCATTCAGAAACTGACTTTTGTGTTTGCTAGTTCTGGAATTTATCTAGTGTACACACCAAAATCTCATTCCTACCTAACTGCCCACCTCATACAGACTTCTTCTTACGTCTTTAGGCCACCACAAGGGTAATTTTATTTGTAAAAGAGCCCAATAAGTATACATTAGAATTAGCATTTTTCCTGTTTGAAAACTGGTCTATCATAACCCATTTACTTTGAGCACAGGAAGTGTGGTGGTGCCTATAGTCAACAGGTGACAACTTTAAATGAACATGTATGCTAACAAACAAACTGTACCTTATATGATCATCCAGTCAAAGCAGTGGGCATCCGCGGCTGCTCTGCTGTGGGCCCCGCGGCTGCTCTGCAGTGGGCCCCGCGGCTGCTCCGCTGTGGGCCCCGTGGCTGCTCTGCTGCTGCTCCGCAGTGGGCCCAGTGGCTGCTCCCCTGAGGGCCCCGCTCAGGGTACCTCATGGAGTGGACCCGCCCCCACCCAAAGCACGACGACAGGGTGGAGCCGGGCGGTCCACTGTGAGCATATGTGCTTTCCCACCTCCAACCATGGCAGTTTGTATACACCCGTGTATGTTATAGTATAGTCTGAGGCAGCTATATCTCTTCCCAAGGTGAGAGTCCAAGGATAGAGATAAACCCAGGAGTACAGTTATTATCACTGGGAAGATGACTGGTTGACTGGTAGGGCAACGGAGATGAGGGAGGAGAAAAATTGAATGATCAAATGGGCCATCATCTGTGTAACTGAGTAACAAAGGTGAAGGTAACATTAAGTAGGACAGCATCCAGGGCTAATTCCCTTCTGTGTTCTCTATAATTCTGTATTTCCTCAGTCGTTTTTGTATTAACATAAGTGAAGATAACTTTATATTATACAGCATCCAGTGCTAATTCCCTACTATCTTCTCTATAATTTGGTATTTCCTTTAATGTTTTTGTGTTAACTAATGTGAAGATAACTATGTAATACAACATCCAGTGCTAATTCCCTACTATATTCTGTATAACTTTGTATTTTCTGTATTGTTTATGGCTTTTCTGGTTCATATG
>PVLD010003759.1:0-45730 GCA_004027595.1 Dinomys branickii | reverse complement strand
GAAAAAAAAAGCAGTGGGCATTTGCATTTCATTGTTCCATAAGTAGTTTCTGTACATATGTGTGTGGTCTGAGGGATAGGACAGGGCCTTCACATCGAGCCACGGCGCCTTTTGAGACAGTCTTGCTGAATTTCCCAGGCCGTGCTGGAACTTGAGATCTGCCTGTGTCAGCCATCCAGGGTGCTAGGATCACAGGTGTTCACTAGTACACCCAGCTCCTACAAGCATTTTAAACTCATTGTGCTCATATCTGAACTCATATCCTATTTCATAACCCTGACTGTAGACATGGGGTCGTGGCATCCATATCCAACAACACATCTAAACTAAAACCTTAGAATCATCATCCCCTGTCTACACTCTATTACCACGTCTTTTCCAACATCCAATAAACATTAGGGCTGGTTGTGGTGGCACACGCTTGTAATTCTGAAATCCTAGCACTTGGGAGGCTGAGCCAAAAGAATCACTGTGAGTTCAAGCCCAGCCTGGGTTACATACCCCATCTCAAAGAACCATCGGAGCCTCTCAGTCGTGTCTAACAAATACATTTTAGCCATCACTGCCTCTCAGTCATCACTGCCTTTTCCTTTACTCAGCCTTCAAATCCAAGGGCCATACCCCCCCAACACACACACTTCATTACATTTTATTTCTCTTGGCCTCACTAGATTGTAAAGAGCTAAGAATTAATAAACAGTGGGCTTAAAGCGAGTCCATAGTAAGCTTTTAAAATTTTATTCTAAAAATTATTTTTAAAAATTAAAAAATTATTTTAAAAAGTAAAAACAACTTGACAGGTGACAAAAACAGAAGTTATTTACAGTAGTTGTATCCTGAAGTAATTGCATGGGAAAACTTCTCTTCCCGGTATGTCTTGTAACCAACTCCAAACCAAGGCTGTCCCGTCTTACACGGCAGGGAGATGCCGCTCAGTTCAGCAGCATGGTTCCCTCCTCACCCTCCCATGCTCAGGGCACCCAGTCGGTGCACTCAAGGTCCCCTTTGTGGTCACCCAGCAGCAGTTACACCTGGCCTACGCTTGCTCACTCACTCAATGGCTGGGTTAAACTCGGGGGCGCAGGAGGAAGAGGCCACAGAGAGGCAAAACTCTCCTAATGATTTATTTATTTGCAGTACCAGGGATCAAACTCAGGACCTTGTGCTTGCCATGCAGGCGCTCATGCCACTGAGCCATATTCCCACCCCCAGTTTTTTGTTTTTCTTGAGACAAGGTCTCACTACATAGTTCAGGCTGATCTTGAACTCACTGTGTAGCCAAGTTGACCTTGAACTCATGGTAATCTTCTCACCTCAGCCTCCTGCTGGGATTCCAGGCCTGTGCCTCCATGCCTCACTCTTCTACAGAGTTTTCAGTGATATGTGCTAATGATACATTTTGTGGGGTACAGTGTGGTCTTTCATTACATGTGTGCTGTGTGCAGTGATCCCGTCGGATCAGGGTAATTGGTGCATCCACCATATCAAGTGTTTATTCTGTCTTTGTATTGGGAGTGTCGGGGCCCAGGATATAGCTCAGCAGCACAGTGTCTGCCTGGCAAGCATGAGATCGTGAGTTCGAGTACTTGTATCAACAACAAACAAACGAAAAATAGACTATCTGGTCTGTATTGGGAGCATCCAAAATCCCCACTAGCTCCTTTGAAACATGCAATTAATTGTTAACCATAGTTCTGCACTGACGGCAGCATTGACCCTAGAGCTACAGCCGTGTGCACAGATCACCCCGCTTCACCCTTCCGGCTTCGCTGCCCCGCTCCACTCTGCTTCAGTGACTCGTAAGTGGGAGCACGCAGGGCTGCTCAGGGCTCGCTGGCAGTGTCAGCGTGAAGTCTCCTAAGGCGCAAGGGCTGAGTGTCTGCGGTGTCTGCATATGAGGGCTTCACTGTTCGTTCTGAGGGCTCGTTTTCTTCCACGACGACGGTGCACGTCTCAGCCCCACCAGCAGGAGGTGAGCGCTCCCCTTTCTCCACAGCACTGGGTGTTTTCTTTTTTGGTGCCTGATTTTGGTTTTGGTATCATTTCTCTGAGGAAGTGATGTAAGCACGTTTATGTACTTATCTGTGTATTTTCTTTTGTGAAATGTCTACTGAGAGCATTTGCCTGTTTTTGTTTTTAGTTTTTTTATTTTCAGACAGGGTCTCTCTGTGTAGCTCAGGCTAACCTCGAACTCACAGTGATCCACCTGCCTCAGCCCCCGAAGTGCTGGAATTAGTCATGCACCACCACCCCTGCTGTCTTACTTAATATTTTGAACATATAGAATATAGTTTAGATAACTTATAATTTCATTACCTGCTAATTCTAATATCTAGTTCAGTCTGGATCTGTTTGGTTTATTGCTTTTACCAGCCTTTGAGTCATACTTTCATGTTTTCTTTGCCTGCCTGGTTATTTTTATTTGATGCCAGGTATTGCCTTTACCTGTATGTTTTTTGTATTCTGTATTAGTTTGCTGTTGCTGTAACAAAATACCTCAGCTATGTAATTTGTTATTTTGGGGGTCTGGGTAATTTGTAAAGAAAAAACCTGTCTTTGTCTAGGTGTGGTGGGGGATGCTGTTATCTCAGTACTCACTATGTAGCCCAGGCCGGCCTTAAACTCATGGGAATCCTCCTGCCTCAGCCTCCCAAGAGCTGGGCCTACAGGTGTGTACCACCACACCTGGCTGACAATTTCTGTCAAAAACATTACATGACTTTCTCCTGGCTAGCACACAATACCTGGCACCTACAACTTAAAGGAGGAGGAGTTTATTTGGCTCATTTTTAGTTCATAGTTGGTGGGTTCCAAGGCAGGAAGGTATAGTCTGGCAGAGGAAGTCTGCTCAGGTCCCGGTAGTAGGGAGCACAGAGGGAAGGGAGGACTGGGGAGGGAGGCATACCCTATCAGACCCCCAGTGACTGTCTCTTCCCACCAGGCCTGCCTCCAACCTTATGTTCAGCTGCAGGGCCCCGTGGCCAATCTCTCAGAAGCTCTGTGAATGAGTGCGTGAGGCCCTTGGCAACTTCCAGCTACAAACCCTAGATATGTCCTCACCCACCTTATTCTCTAGGTCTGGCACTGTTTGAATTCTGGCTCTTTCCCAAGCCAGAATGACCACAAAGGGCACAAACATGAAGGTGAATATGATACACACAGATCCTCTGAAGTCTTTGTTTGTCGGGTACTGGACATCACATTCAGGCCCTGCGCTTGCCAGGCAGGCACGGTGCCATTGAGCTATATCCCCAGCCCGACCCTCTGAAGTCTCATAGGAGCTTTTATTCCTACCGAGACAAAAGAAGTTTTGAACAAATAGTATACACAAAAGCTGCACCTCAGAACAGACCGTCAGAATGAGCGGAAAGATGCCATTTCCAACAGTGCCTCGGTTCATGAACTCAGTTCTTTCTGTGATTCTGGTCAAAACTTGAATTGGATAAAGGCCAAATCAAATTCAGTGGTTAGGTTCAGTGCTGACCTTATGGGGAAATTTGACTTCGTTCTTATCCAATTTAGTTTGGCACCAGAATTGTGGCGATAACCGAGTTCATGAATCGAGGTGCCATTGTATTTAGTCTCTCATTCAACAAAGCAAACCTCAACTGTGAGAAAAGCCTGGTGGCCCTGAGCTCAACATGAGGGGCTGTTCTAGTCTCTTTGGTCTAAGGAAGCATAAAAATACTGGCTAGCATAGGCGGGTGCTCCACTGTGATCTTCAGCTAATACTGTTAAGTTCTCGCTGTATGGCAAACTATATTTCCACCTCAGGAAGGTTAATGTCTTAGTTGCTTTTCTCCTGTTGCTGAGACAAAATCCCTGATGCCCAGAATTAAGGAGGGAAAGGTTTATTTAGCTTACAGTTTGTGGAAGTTTCAGTCTGTCACCAGAGGTCCCCAAGGCAGAGTGGCACATGGCAGAGGGCAACAGTTTATGGTGGCGGAAAACAGCAAAGCCATAAGAGCAAAAGGGAGGAGCAGTGGCAAGCAGCCTCCTTCCCTCCCTTACGCTGTGTGCAAACTGTCCGGCCCAGGGTGGGTGTAGCACTCACATCTATAACCCCAACACGGCACCATGGAGCAATGATAAACCCTAGAATCCTGCCTCATGACTGCATGAGGCTTTGAGGGGACATCAGACACAAACCGTAACAGTCAGGGAGCTCAGAGCTGCCGGCCGTGTGGAGCTCATGCCTGGTGAGAAGCAGCAGACCACCTGCTACACACAGTGTGACGGTTCAGACCAGAAGGTAGTAAGTGCAGTGTGGAGGGCGTCCCAAGTGTGGATTTGTGAGGACAGAGATGATGGCTGTTTTAATGTGGTGGTCAACACAAGCCTTTAAGGTGGCTTTTGAGGAAGGTCTGCAAGACGTGAAGAATCCTCTCAGACTGTCTGGGTAAGTTCTTTCTGGGCAGGGGACCCTCCAACAGGAGCGTACTGAGGCAGGGCATGTCTGTCTGTGAGGACAAGGAGGCCTGAGAGGCTGGAGGGGGGAGAGTAGGGGTCAGAGGCCTGGTGAGCCCTGGGAGGGTTCCAGCAGTACTGTGAGTGTGAGGAGTGACACCCACAGGCAGAAGAGGGACGTGGCACGATTTCTATGTGGAAAGGCTCGGCCTGGCTTATCATAGTGTGAGGAGTGAGTGGAGAGGTGAGGAGCAAGGGAGGGGTAGGGAGGCGTCCAGAAGTTGGTGCAGCATGTTAGGCTGGCTTTTTAGCTTTCAGTGGTAACAAACAGCCTGCTGTAGCACGCGTGTTGTAAGTTCGCCACCACTACCCTAGGATATGCACAGAGAAAATATAGAGTGGGCGGGCTTTGGATGTATTCTAAATAGAGACTTTGCAACATTCCCTAGTGGACTAAACCTGGAGTGTATGAAAGAAGGGTGTGGGCACCAAAGATTCTGGGCTGTGCCAGTAGAGGATGGAGTTGCTGTCAGCAAAGGTGAGGAGGACATGAGAAGGCGCATATTCAAAGAAGGGGCTGCCCTGGTGGAGGACAGTGCCAGATGAAGAAAGGAAGGCAGGAGTCAGGATGCGGAAAGCTGAGGCCAGGTAGAGCCCTTCTCCTGGTGGGGAGCAAGGGCCACCCAAAACTGCAGTGTGGGATACTCAGGAGGTTGATGTCAGCTGAAACCCCTCTGCCTAGCAACTTGTTTGTCTGGCTCACCTCAGGCACTCTGTGTTCTCAGGGCAGGCTTTGCTTTAGCCCCGTGTGTGTGAGCGATCTCCAGCCTCAGCTGCTCCCCACAAGGGACGTTACAGCCTGTGGTGTGGGAGATGTTGAATCCCAGGTGTCTACTCAAAATACACAGAAAGTAGTCAGGTCTGTGATCTGCGCATGTTAGGCAATGACTAGACAGGAGAAATACACGTAGGAAGCAATGTTGAATGTGTGATCCTTAAAACTTTGAGAATAAATAGAATCATCACAAGAGTGACTGACCATAAAAGAAAAAGGGGCAAGGACTGAACCCTGGGCCTCAGTGCTGAGGGCCTCAGACCACATACCAAGAGTGCATGGCATGGTTCTGCTGGGAAGGTCCACCTTACCAGGGTCATCAGCATTTTCACTGTGCTTCATGAAGTTTTGGTACTCAAGCCAGGTATGGTGGTGCATGCCTAGAATCCCAGCACTTGAGGCTGAGCCGGCCTGGGAAATGTAGTGACTTGGTGAAACTCTGGCTCAAAACACAAAAATTTAAAAGGGGTGGAGACATAGTTCAGTGCAGAGGCCCTGGGCCGGATCCCCAGTACCACCCATCCACGAAAAGCATGTTAGTACGCGGTCTTCTATTAGGAACGCACTCGTGTGCTGGCGGTACCTCACCCATGGGTGCCTGCGTCATTGCTCTAGTAGGACCCTGGTCTTGGTCTCCTCGCACGGATCCCTTTTCGCCTCAACTGCAGAACCTAGGGAGTCCCAGGAGTGACTCCCTACTGGCGGGAGCCCCACAGCCCAGGGTACAGCATGGTGGTCCATGGGGAAGGTGGGGTCACACCCCAGCCTGCCTCTGTTGTTGCAGCTGTGCAGAGTCCACAGGTTCAGTCCAAAGTCTGTGTGGGTCCCAATAGTCTGGATCTTGCCCCACCCTCACCCTCGGACCCTTGGTGTGACTGTCGCAGCACCCAACTGTGTGTTGTGTCATCCACGTAGACGACCTCCCTGTACCAGGGCTGCGGGGCCCCCGAGAGCAGCAGCAGGAGGGTTCCGGGCACCTTCACCACCACCCTCCGGAGTCGGGAGCTCTTCAGTCCCCGCGCTTGGTGCGGACTTCATAACCAGAACCATGGAAACGCTAGAATCCAGACTACTAGAGAAGGAGAAGCTGAGCGTGGGGTCAAAGAATGTGGCACCCAGCCCGGCCACGAGAGGAAGCGAACCTCGGGTGACAGAGGTTCCCCATGCCCTGGGGGTCTGCACCGCCGCCTTCTCCGGCTGGGCACTCTCCTCACACTGTTTCTCCGGCCAGGACAAGTTAACAGTGAAGACTGTTGGTTTCCGTGAGGCGACAGGTCCCAAAAAACGAAGTGCGGCAAGAGACAGTTATGTGATGGGGGAGGGGTACAGCCTCCAGGACTAAAGCCCTGATTGCAATTTTCTCCGGCTATTTGAGGGTCTTTTCTTTACAAAAAGCAGAAATGGGAAACGGGGCACGGGGGGGGGATGTGCAAATGAGCGAGAACTGTAAGGAATTTCTTTGGCGCAAAGGAGAAACAGGGCAGAGAAAAAAGAAGCCTTGATTGAGGGCGCGGGAGGGCTGTAGGAAAAGCGAGAACCCTCTGCGGTATTTATTTGGCTTGCCTGGGGTGGAGTTTATACCGTTGGTTAAGGTGAAGTATTAAGGGCTGATTGGGGAATTGGTGCCATCAGAAAAAGAAAACAGGAAGTTCAGGTTAAAGTGGGAGAAGATGGAGGTTAGTCTTGGCGTGACGGCGTCCTTGTGTTGGACCCTACACCATGCGGGCTCACCACCATGATGACGTGGCAGAACTTCTCACATGGGCGGAAACCCATCAAGAACATCGTAGTTTAACCATCCCAGGAGGGCTGGGGATATAGCTCAGTGGAATAAGTGCCTGCCTAGCAAGCACAGGGTCCTGAGTTCGATCCCCAGTACCGCCAAAAAAAAAAAAAAAAAAAAAAAAAAAAAAAAAAAAAAAAAAAAAAAAACATCCCAGGGGCTGTACTTGGGCCTACCTGGCCGTCATGCAATCGTTCCTTCAGACATATCTTAGCAAGACATCTCGTGCTGTCCCAGCAGTGTTCCAATGGGACTAAGGTCCTGTTGTCATTTCCTTTTACACGAAGCTTTTGCTAGACTTCCTCCAGAACAATCATATGGCTGGATCAGGCTCAAAGTCCCATATAGGTTATACACTATAAGTAAGGTAAACTATTAAATGTCCTTCTCCACAGAGGACCTCAAGATTTTATCTATCATTATCATATACAAATTAAAGATTTTAGAAATACTTATTCCTTTTAAATATTAACAAGATGTTTCATAACAGAATAAAATACTTTTATGGAAATAATTATTTTCCAAAATTAAAAAAATATATAAGGAGAGAATTACTTGACATTTCTAAATTCTTTCTTGTCTTTCTTGTCTGCCTCAATAGAAAACTACTTGATTTTCTTTTTTTTTTTTTTTTTTGTCTTTTTGAGACAGGGTCTCCCTGTGCAGTTGAGGCTGGCCTTGAGCTGACTTTGTAGCCCGGGCTAACCTCGAACTCCCAACAATCCTCCTGCCTCAGCCTCCCAAGTGCTGGGATTACGGGTGTGCGCCACCATGCCTGGCAATAAAACATTTGGTTTTCATATCTGCTTTTGAATTCAATGATGAAGAAGTCATCAAAAATCAAGAAAAAAATAAAATGAAAGAAAAAAATGAGGCTGGGCATGGTGATGAACACCTGTAATACCAGCACTTAGGAGGCAGAGGCAGGAGGATCAGTGTGAGTTCCAGGCCAGCCTAGGCTACGTAATGAGTTCAAGGCCAGCCTGAGCTACATAGCAGGACCCTGTTTCAAAAAACAAACCAAATCAATCCAGACGTAGTGATCCATACACTCCCAGTGCTCTGGAAGGCCGAGGCAGAAGGACCACAAATTTGAGCCCAGGCTGGGCAACTTCGCAGCAAAAACCCTGTCTTGAAATAAAGAATAGAAAAGTCTAGGGATGTAGTTCTGTGCAAAGGCCTGGGTATTGGATGCAACCCAGAGCCTTTGCACTGAACTTCATCCCTAGCCTTTAAAACAAAAAACAAAAAAAACAACAACAAAAAAAACCTTTGTATTTTGAGACAGTCTCACTCAGTTGCCCAGGCTGGGTTGGAATGTGTGATTTTCCTGTCCTGGCCTCACCCTCCTACTGAGTCACCCAGGGGAGACTCAGTCTCCCACCCAGCGATGTGGCACATGGCTGAAGAAAGACAGAGAGAAGCCTGCAATTTCAAGGGCCTTTGGGATGACCAATTGCTCTCAGAGGAACAAAGGGCCATGAGTCAGAGTGGCCCTGGCTTTGACTGATACTGACACTAACAGAAAGCAGGTAGAGCTTGTGACAGAGAGCACAGGAAGAATAGCTTCTGCAGGCATGGCTCATAATGGAGCAACAAAGCAATGTTGTGCCAAGCACAGAGGCTCCTGAATTAGATCAGCTTAACAAATAACTCGATGTTTGGAAAAGCCAGCATCTTTACTGGGAAGGTAGTTTTCAGTTTGAGTTCCGTGGCCTGAGCACAGAGGTTATCTCACATCTTAGCCCTAGGGCTTCACGGGGTCCTGCTGGAACCTCCATTCCAGCCATCAGCTGGAGCGGGCAGGGGGAATTCTGGCTCACAACCTGCTGGTTTGTTGCAGTGAGGCATGTTGGTGCCTCAGCTGGACTAGGTCACATTCTTTTTATCCAATTAAGGAAACATTTACTTTTACACAGCCAGTTCTGCACATACAGGTGGACAGAGCAAAGATGAAGGCTAAACAGACCATGGGCACGGGGCTTCATTTCTCAGGGGAACGTGGCTTGGTGGTTACCCAAGCCTTTCCATCAAAATAAAAACTTTCTTTCTTTGTTTTTTTAACACAGGGTCTTGCTATGTAGTTCAAGGTGGTCTTAAACTCACTTTTGTTGGGACCACTACAAAGTGGCTCTGAGCAGGATTTCATATTAACCAATTGGCTTTCCATGATTACTTGTGAGCTGTCTGAAGCGCAGGCACCTTTCTCACAAGATAAAACTGCAGCTGAGGACTTTTGGCCCCAGCCCCAATTAGCCACAGAAGACTGCAGCTGCAGGCCCCACACTCCTACAGTAAGTACCAACCTAAAGATGAGGTGGTTCTCCTGATTGACATAATTTACTACTTGGGAAAATTCTCCCAGGGTCCTGTGAGGTTCCCACATTTTCTTGAGTCTCCTCTTCCCTTGTTTGAAAACCAAATAAAAACGGGCCACCCAGAGAAGTCTTTGGCTAAACTCAGAGAATATTGAAGCTGTAAGAGCGTTAGTCCCTCCTGGAGCCCTGAGATCATTTCCATTGTCTTTATTTTTTATTCAAGCCTTTGCCATCCACTGGCTTGGGAAATTGCGGGCCTGATCAGCCTGCAATAACTTAGGGTTACTTAACCTGGTTTTCAATAACTTTGTAGCCCAGGCTGGCCTCAAACTCACAGCAATCCCGCTCCAGTGTCCCAAGTGCTGGGATTACAGGTATGCATCACCATGCTGAGCTAAAATAAAATGTTTTTAAGGGCTAGGTAATTCAGTGGATAAAGTGCTTGCCTGCCATGAATGAGGCCTTGGATTCAATCCCTAGTACTTCAGGAAAAAAAATTTAACATGTGTAGCTATTACCCTAGACCATCCCACTAGAAAATTTGGAGCCAGGTATGGTAACATGGCCCTATAATCCCAGCACATGGGAGGCTGAGATAAAAGAATCCTAAATTCAAGGTCAGCCTGGGCAATTTAGCAACTTGGTGAGACTCTCAAAAATAAATAAATGAATGAATGAAAAGGTCTGGGGAGATAGCTTGATACAGAGGTCCTGAGTTCAGTCTCTAGTACTGGAAAAAAAAAGAAGTTTGGTAAGCAAGAGACAACTGTCAAGCTTATGTGGTGGATACACATTTTTTTCCCTAAACAAGGCAGGATCAACAAAGGTTCCCCCCAAAAAAAGAACTCAAGAAGTTGTTTGAGGCATGGTGTGAAATTGCACCTGAGGTTGTGAGGGTGATACTCCAATGTCACCTGATTTCCATTAAAAAGAAGGCATAGCTTTCCAATGGGCTAGTAAGAAGATTGCTCCACTGGGTCAGATGGATGACAGCAGGTGGACCTGTGGGGAGAGGTCCTCAATCTTGATAGTCATACGCCAAGTGAGAAGGACCTATGAGAAGCTGAATTCTCACTGCTAGTTCTATTATGCTGTATTTGAATGGACTCTGAGCCAGGTATTATGGCTCACACCTATTACACTTGAATCTAGATGTCCCCCCAAAGCCTCAGAGGTCCGGCTTTTGGGAGCTGGCTGGATCTAAGGGTACCCTTAAGTACAGTACTAGATTAGTCCACTGATTGGGTGTTCATAATTCAGGGTGAAGCCGATGGGAAGGCCCACCCTGGGTGTGGGCAGCCTATGGTTTGGATGGATGGGGTAAAAGTTCACTGCTGCTGCTTGCTGCTCTGCTGCCTTCTCCTGCCATACCATAGACTAATTCTCCTCCATGACGCTCCGTTACCATGCTGCCCTGGCTGGGAGCCATCCAATTATTGAGTGAAACCTCAATAAACTGTGAGTTGAAATTAGCTTTTCCTCTAACTTGTGGGTATTAGGAATTTTGTATTATGTATAATGAGTTAAAGACCACCCACTACATAGTGAGACCTTGTCTCAAAATACCAAAATAAATAAAAATTTCAGGAAAATTTCTTATGTTTTTTTTTTTGAAATGGGGTCTCACTATGTAATCTAGACTGGCCTTGGCTGGCCTGGACGGTTGTGTGCCACTGTTATGGTTGATACATTGTGTCAACTTGGGGAGTCCAGAGGTTTGGCTGAGTGATTCAGCAGGAAGCCAGTGTGCTTGCTTTGTATACATCCTGAGCCTGTGGAAGTGGAAGGCATGGAGGTTATGTGAGAGGTACACACCCCCTGGGTGGGGGTAGGCTGTTTACAGTGTAGGGGAGAAAAGGAGGCTGCTTGCAGCCATTCCTCCCTTTTTGCTGGTTGTTTTTGCTGTGCTCTGCTGCCATGAACATTTGCCCTCTGCCATGTGCCACTCTGCCTCAGAACCAGCCAAATAAGGACTGAAACCTCCACAAACTGTAAGCTAAATAAACCATTCCTTCCTTCATTTTGGGTGTTGGGTATTTCGTCTCAGCAACGAGAGAAAAGTAACCAAGACAGCCACCGAGTCTGGGAATTTCTCAGAATTTACAGACAATTTGAATGGTCCCAACCAAGTTCTTATTATACCAGATGAAAACAGAGACAACATCCAGGCATGGTGGGGCATGCCTGTAATTCCAGTGCTTTGGAGGCTGAGGCAGGAGGATCACTTCAAGTTTGAGGCTAGCCTAAACTACATAGCGAGACCCTGTCTTAAAGAGACCAAAAAAAAAAAAATCAGACAACAGCAAGACACATACAGTAAGATTCTAGAGAAAGAGTGGAAAAGGAGAGGCTGACAGGCTTAAGAATTTGTCTCTGGAACCAGCTGCTCTGAGTGCTGGAAGACATCGAGGCAGCGCCTTCCAAATTCTGAGAGACATTTTCTCAGAATTCTACACCAAACCAAAAATTAAGTATTAGGGTCCTTTAAAGACACTTTTAAGCTTGGCATGGTATGCATACTATAATCCCAACACTCAAAAGGCCGAGGTAGGAGGGTCACTGTGAGTTCCCGGCCAGCCTGGGCTAAAAGAGACACTTTTAGATGTCTAGAGTTTAAATCTGCGTATGTGCGTGTGACACTAGGGATTGTACCCATGGCTCATGAACACAGCTATGTCCCCAGCCCTTTTTTAGTGTTCATTTTGATACAGGGTCTTTCTAAGTCATTAAGTTACCCAGGCTGGACTCAAACTTGTAACCCTCCCACCTCAGCCTCCTGAATGCTGGGATTGCAGGCCTGCCCCACCACGCTTGACCTGTTCTAATGTGTTACTGTTCATGTTCTCTGTTAGAGCTTGAGTGCCAGATGTCCCACAAAGGCGTGTGTGTGTGTATAAGGAGGGATTCTGGGGTGGTGCGGTGGGGAGTGGTGAAACTTTTGGTGGGTGAGCCTTGGGTGGAACGTTTGGCTGAAGGAACCTTTGCTGGAACCTACGGCAGAGGTAGTTAGGTTGGGGTGACATGCCCTTGAAGGGGCTGTAGGGCCTTCTTTCTTTGCTCCTGGACTGGTGATGTGAGGGTTGGTTCTGTGTTCCTGCCATTCCATGTGCTTCCACCAGACCAGTCCCGGGCAGTACAGATCCTGAACTGAGCTTTTAAAACTGTGAGCCAAAGTGAAACTTTGTCCTTCTAAGCTGGTTATATCTGATCATGCCTCTATGTCAGAAAGCTTCCTAGCATACCTGCTATAATACTGCAGGACACAGTGGAAAACAGATGAGAATGTTGGCTGAGAGGAAATCCCGTGGCCCAGGCAATGGGAACCAGCGTGAGAGAGGCAAAGGATGTAGCAAAGGAGGTCAGGGCCAGCCCTGCAGGGTGTGCAGCTGTCCGGTCCAGCTAGGCCTGGGACTGGGGTCAGGGAGCTGCCGAGGGATGCCACTGGTGGAACCCCAGATGTGCTTGAATATACTAAAGATGATTTGGGCCGTTTTGTAACAAGGACCAGAGAAACGAAGTGCCTTTGGGCTGGGATAGCAAAGTACTGTGGACTAGGAAGCTTATAAACAGCTGGGGAGCTTGGCATGATCGCACAGGCCTGTAATCCCAGCCCTCTGCTAGGCTGAGGTGGGTGGATTACACATTCAAGCCCAGCCTGGACAAGAATGAAACCCTATCACACACACACACACACACACACACACACACACACACACACACAAAGGCTAGGAATGTAGCTCCTGGCAAAAGCCCTAGGATCAAACACTGGGACTGAAACAATTTTGCTTTTCACAGCTCCAGAGCCTGGGAAGTCCGAAGTCCAAAAGCTTCTAGGGAAAGCGAATAATGAAGCCAATAATAAACTCGGTTTCCAGTGAGGGCCAATTTCTGGTTGGTAGACAGCTGTCCTGGCAGCCTTTTTGCTGAGTTTCCAACCGGGACAAATGGATCTCTCTGGGCTGTCTTTTGTGAAACCATTGATCTCGGGCCGGGAGTGGTGGCGCACGCCTGTAATCCCAGCACTCGGGAGGCTGAGGCAGGAGGATCGCTGTGAGTTCAAGGCCAGCGTGAGCTACAAAGTAAGCTTAAGGCCAGCCTGAACTGCATAGCAAGACCCTGTCTCAAAAAGAAAAAGAAAAAAAAAATCAAAAGACCAAGGGCTAGGGATGTAGCTCAGTGGCATAAGCGTTTGCCTGCCAAGCACAAGGTCCTGAGTTTGATCCCCAGTACCGCAAAAAAAAAAAAAAAAAAAAAAAAAAAATCAAAAAGAAAAGAAACCACTGATCTCATTCATAAAAGCTCCATCCTCATGGCTTCTTACCCACAAGGTCCCTAACTCAAATACCATTTCTGGCCCTCACCAGAAACACTGGGATTCAAAGTGTGAGTGTTGGGGGAGGGGTACTTGCATGCAGTGCAGAGTGTTGGCCGCAGAAGGAGAGAGGGATTTATTAAATCCAGGAAAAACTTTTCACATTCAAGAAAACACTGGTAGAGCATTCCACACGCGCAGGAGTAGCAGCGTTTAGACCGACACAATAATGGAAATTATAAAATCACTACGCTGGGAGGATGGAGCGTGGGAGCGCTAATTCACTCCAGGGGGTGAGGAAACCCGAAGACTGAAGGGAGAGCACTGTCCGCAGGCCGCTCGGGAGAAAGCCAAAGCGAAAACAGGAGAATCAAAGAGGAAGGGGAGAGTCGTCTGTAGGGTGCATGTACGGTGGTGAACGTCCGCCTTATAACAAGCCTGGTAGATGCAGTTGACTTGTTTGGGGTTTGTTTTGTTTTGCTTTGCTTTTTGGGACAGGGTCTTGCTATGTATGCAGTTCAGGCTGGCCTTGAACTTACTTTGTAGCCCAGGCTGGCTTTCAATACACGGCAATCCTCCTGCCTCAGGCTCTCAAGTGCTGGGATTCTAGGCACGCACCACTCCACCTAGCTAAAAGTAGTTGACTTTTAAGACTATACACATATATCAATTTGATGTAAGGGTGATAGGAGAGAGATTAAGAACGGCCCCTTAAGAGTGTTAGAGAAACGGGGTGTCTTAGTTACTTTTTTCTCGTTGCTGGGACAAAATACCCAACGCCCAAAATGAAGGAAGGAAAGGTTTATTTAGCTTACAGTTTGTGGAGGTTTCAGTCCATACTCGGCTGGTTCTGAGGCAGAGCAGCACATGGCAGAGGGCAAACGTTCATGGCAGTGGAGCACAGCAAAAACAAGCAGCAAAAGGGAAGGCAAAGCATGCTTTCGTAAGCAGTCTCTTTACTAAGAGCCTGTCTCAAGAAAAAAGAAAAATTAGCCAGGCGTGGTGGCACAAGTTTGTAATCGCAGCAATTTGGAGGCTGAGGCAGGAGGATCGCTGCAAGTTCGAGACCAGCCTGGGCTACACAGTGAGCTCACGGCCAAAGGGCTGCGTAGGGAGACCGTCTCTCTCTGTCTCTCTTTTCTTTTTCTATTTTTTTAGTACTGGGGATTGAACTCACTGAGGGAGAAATTAAGGAAGCAACACCTTTCACAATAGCACCCCCCAAAGGAAACACCTAGGACTCAATCTAATGAAGAAAGTAAAAAATGTCTACATTGAAAACTATAGTATTCTGAAAAGGGAGGTTGAAGACGGTATCAGAATATGGAACAATATCCCTTACTGTTGGGTAGGAAGAACCAATATAGTGAAAATGGTCAAACTTACGAAACTGCTGTACAGATTTAATGCAATCCTGATAAAAATTCCAGCCCGTATCTCACAGAATTGGAGAAGACAGCCCTCAAATGCATCCAGAGCTGGCAGAGCACTAGCAAAGGCCATCCTGGGCAACAAAGGCAAGGCTGGGGGCACCGCATTTTGTGAATTGAAATTATACTACATAGCTACTGTTATTTTAAAAAAGTCACAGTACTGGCAACAAAACAAAATAAAACAAAACAGACCCAAGGATCAATGGAACAAATTACAAGATGCAGAAACAACTCCAGAAATACTTAGCCACCTTATCTTTAACTAAGTAAGCTGGGCGTGGTGGCGCATGCCTGTAATGCCAGCACCCGGGAGGCTGAGGCAGGAGGATTGTTGCGAGTTTGAGACAAGCCTGGACTACAAAGTGAGCTAAAGGCCAGCCTGAACTGCATAGTGGGACCCTGTCTCAAAAGGACAAAAAACAAAACAAACCAAAAAAACCCAAAATAAAAAACAAAGTCGCCAACAAGTTTACTGGAAGAAAGAAGCCTCTTTAATAAATGGTGCTGGAAAAACTGGCTCTCCACGTGTTGAAGATTAAAACCAGACCCATATCTTTCACCATACACTAAATTAAAATCAAAGTGGATCAAAGATCTAAATAGTAAAACAGAAACACTCAATCTGCTGAAAGGTAGAATAGGAAATACTCTTGAAGACATTGATATAGGCAAAGACTTTATATGAACAAAACTCCAATCACACAGGAAATATCACAAAGAATCAGTGACCAGGGTCTCCTTTTATTAAAAAGCGTTTGCACAGCAAGGGAAACCACCAAAAGAGTGAAGAGACAACCCGCAGTGTAGCAAATAATTTTTCTGAGCTTCTCCTCAGAGAAAGGACTACTGATCCAGAATGTATAAAGAACTCAAAAATAATCAGACACCCTAAATTTAAAGACCCAATCCAGAACTAGGCCACTAAAATGAATAGATTCTTCTTGGATAGGGAAGTAGAACTAACAAATAAATAAATTAAAAATGTTCAACATCAGTGGTCATTTGAGAGATGCAAATTAAAACAACACTGAGATTCCCTCTCACCCCAGAAAGGATGGCTATGGTCAAGAAATCAGCCAATAATAAATGCTGACAGGGTTAAGGGGGAAAAGGAACCTTTCTCCACTGTTGGTGGGAGTGTAGCCTGGTGCAACCACTATGGAAAGCAGTGTGGAGATTCCTCAAAATCTAGGATTAGAGGTTCCAGTCAACCCAGCTATTTCCCCTTCTTGGTATCTTCCTGAAATAATTAAAAGCATCCTATCACATCGCTCTATGGACACAGTTTGTAATAGCTAAATCCTGGAAACAGCTCAAATGCCCATCAACTGGTGAATAGATGAAGAAAACATGGTTTTTTAATACAACGAAATAGTACTCTGCCATAAAGAAGGATAAGCTTGAGACATTTCTAGCTTAATGGAGGCACCTTGAGACTATACTCTTTTTTAAGTGAAGTAAGTTGGGCACGCATAGGCAAATACTGTTTGTTTCGTGTGAGAAATCAAAAGTGTAAATAAGGACCAAAATGTATAATAGATACTGTGAAATAGAAAACGTTCAAGTGGGAAGGGGAACTAGGGAGGAGAGAGGGGAAAGGAAGGAAAGGAAAAGAAAAAATGATGAGAAAAGAAGGAAAAAATGGAAGCAAAGCTATCCTAAATGGGGAGAGGAAGAGGGGCCGCAGGAAGGGGAGGGAAGGTAAAAAATGAAGTCACGTCATGTACTACTACAAATTGGCTATGGTGAATGTGATTATTATGTATAGCTAAAATGTACCAGTACTTAATTTTTAACAAGCCACAATAAATACATAAAAAACGGGGAAGGTGCTGGAGGATACAGCTCAGTGCAGTAAGGCCTGGGTGGCGTGCCAGTACCACGCACACGCACGCGATGGGTGTGGGAAACGAGCGAGGGGAGGCGGGAGCGGGAACGCGCCCCCTTATGCGGACTGCGGTGGGAGCCTCGGTGCTCATCAGCCGAGGGAGCGAGGGAGCGGGTCAGCAGGCTTCACCCAAGTGGAAGGGAAGGCCCGGAAGCCGGGGGCTTCGCGGACGAGCTTAATTTCGTCATGTATTACAGCAAGCTGTAATTTTCCACGGGGAGTATACATAGTATCACACATATTAAGCATTAAGTAAATACTTTGTAATGAGAAAAAACTATTTGTAGTTTGCAGAGTGCTCACCCATGCGCTCATGGGGCGCCGCCGGCGAGGCGCCGGCCGCATCCTCTGTGCTCCTCGGTCCTGGCCGACGCCGCCTGGCCTTCTCTGCGCCCTGAGAAGGTGGCAGAGCGCGCGCGTGGAGTGCCAGCCTCCAGCCCCAGCTATGTGGGAGGACGAGGCGGGAGGATCACAGGTTGGAGGGCGGCTTCGCGAGCCCCAGAGTCAGAGTCAGAGTCAGATAGGAAAAATGTTTCCTAGGTCTGGAGAAGCGGTGCTGCACTTGCCGAGTATGCGCGATGCTGTGGGTTCAACCCCCGGTACAAAAGAAACAAAATACAACTCCAGCCTTGGTTCCGCGGGTAGGACCAGCCAGGTTCCACACCCCGCCCCGGGTCCGACCCGACAGCGGGGCGGCGGCGCCCCCGTGTGGCCACGGGGCTGAGGACAGAAACCCCGGCTGGAGCCGAGCTGCCGGAGCCGAGCTGCGGCTGGGGAGGAGGCTTTTGCAGTGTTTCAGTTTTGTTGTTTCTTTCTTCTTGTTTAAAACGCGGCACTTTGGGCTGGGCGTGATGATATGCACCTGTGATCCCAGTGTTCGGGAGGGTGAGCCAGGAGGGTTACCACGAGTTCGAGGCCAGCTCAAACTACATAGTGAGACCGTTTCAAAACAAAACAAAGAACAGAAACAAACTTGCCATGCTTTAAAAAATGTTTTTGTTTGTTTTGTAGGGCTGGGAATCACACCCAAAGCCCTCCCATACACTGGGCTACGTTTGCAGCCCCGGGGTGCTTTTGAGGGGCTGGTTTTATACTTGATCAATCAACTACACTTTGGTTTTAGTCCGCTTTTTGTACTTAGGAGGATGAGAGGACGACATCGTTTTACCACAGAGAAAAAGGGATGCAGGAAAGATGACAGAAGGGGTGATTGCTTTTTTTTATCTAAAGTTTGATTTTCTTAGTGCACGTGTGCGGTACATAAAGATTTCATTCATCGTGGGAGGGGTACATGTATAACGGCATCCTGTTTCTACACACACATGCACACACACACACCCCCGTCGTCTCTGGTGAAATTCCTCTACCTTCCAGATTCTGACCAACCTGGGTGGGGGCACTGGAGAGAGAGGCCTCGTCTTCCTCGGGCAGTGCCCCCAGGCTCCAGGCCGCCTCTGCAGTGTGACAGCCAAGTTCAGGTGGACCGAATTCAGGCGGACCTCGCTCTGGCGGGGACACCAGCGCGATGCCCTCCCCCTGCGGGAAAAGGCACAGTCCGACTGCCCCGCTTCGTATAGGCCAGGAGTGCCGCGTTGCCCTCCTGTGCTTCTGACCCATCCGCTAGGCATCCAATTGCCACGAGCCCTTTCTTGGTTCAGCAGTTCGCTAGAGCTAGAACGACTCCCAAAGCCTTTACTTAGCTTTGCGCATTTATTAGAAATGAAGAGCAGGTGAAGAGTGAGGTAGCGAGGTGCCGGAGTCTCCAGCACTGGGGCTTTGGTGCTTGTGGGGGTTGGGGCTGCCTTCTGCCAGTGGGGGTTTGCCTCTCTCTTTTTCTTTGTGTGTGTGTGTGTGTGTGTGTGTGTGTGTGTGTGTATTGGGGATTGAACCCAGGACCTTCACACGGAATTACATCCTCAATTCTTTTTTTAAAGATTTGAGACAGGGTCTCCCTAAGTTGCTAAGTTGCGAAGGCTGGGTTTGAACTTCTGATCCACCTGCCTCAGCCTCAGAGAATGGCGGGATGTTCTTGCTCAGCCGAAAGCTCTCCAAACGCCAGAATTTAGGGTTTGTATGGAGCTTCATCACAGAGTCACGGTCATTCCATTTTCCAAATCCTCCTTTTCAGGGAATGTAAAACAGGACTAAAAGTTTTTCATTTTGTTTGGTTTTGGTTTTGGGGTTATTTTGAGGCAGGGTCACATTCAGACTGTCCTTGAACTCACTATGTAGTCCAGGCTGTCCTCAGACTTGTGCCAGTCTTCCTGACTCAGCCTCCTGAGTGCTGGGATTAGATAGAAGTGAGCACCACCACTCCTGGCTAGGACTAGAAGTTCTAAACTCTTCCTCATGGCTTGGTCAGCCTGGAAACAATCCACATCCATGAATCACCACGTAAGAAAAAAAGGATTCCTGTCACTCCATGAATTCCACAGCATGTAAGAGCTCCATCTCAGATACTCCTGTCACTTAGGAGGGCACAGAGGTCATAGGAACTCTGCCAGGGACTGGGATCAAAAACCAACTGTTAAGTAAAAGTAGTGCCCTTAGTACCGTTTTTACTCAGGAGATTACTAGGGTTTTAGGAGTCAGGCCGTGGCAGTAGGAGCGGACAGGAAATCTGCAGTTTTTTAGAATCTTGTTACTACCACCACAAGCAAGATCGAGAAGTTAGTTCCCTTAGCATTTTCTTAAAATTTTTCTTCATGAGGCCAGTTGTGGTGGCGCCCCCTACTGTCCCAGCTATCTGGGGGACTGAGGCAGCAGCCTTGAAAATGTGAGCCCAGCTTGGGGAACTTAGCAATTGAGAGATAGGTTGGCTCAAAAATAAAAGAAAGGTAAAAACGAAGAGGGTTGACGACAGAGCTCAGAGCTAAGGCCTGTGTTCGGTCCCCCATACAGAAAATCAGTAACACATAAATAAAGTCAAAAGGATTGGCGAGTATAGTTCAGCGCTAGAGAGCTTGCCCCAAATGCTTAGGGGCCTGAGTTCAATCTTCAGCACTGGAGAAGAAAAGAAAGGAAGATGAGCAGGAGAAGGTGGAAGAGGAAGAGGAGGAGAGGGAAGCAGCGAGGGAGGAAGGGAGGAAGAAGGCAAGGAGACCTGTTGGGAGGGTGAGCAAGTGATCATGCGTGGGGCCCGGAGCACTGGAGCCCAAGAAACGCACTGAGGGCGTGGAGCGCCCCAGGCAAACAGGTGCTCGCGCCGGGAAGACCCGCCCTGAGAGGTGAGCTACTTGTTAGGCAAAGGGGTTCCACCTGACATCCACTTTCTAAATGTATGGATGAGCTCACTGGGTGGTTGAGCTTTGCCTGTTCTTTTTTTTTTTTGAGCTGTGCCTTTTCTTCCCATCTGGAGAGGGGGCGCCACCTGACCTCAGCTTTCTGTATATTGTCTCTTATCTCTGTTTTTCCATTCTCTGGCCCTCCAGTGAACTTCAAGTTTCCTTCCAGGAACTTCGAGAACTGTGCTGGACACAGCAGCGATCCAAGCATGGTGGCGTATGCCTGTAATCCCAGTACTTGTAAGGCTGAGGCAGGAGGATTGCAAAGTTTGAGGTCAGCTTTGGCTACACGGTGAATTCAACTGCACAGTGAGACCCTGTCTCAAAAAACCAAAACGAAACAAAACCAATAATAATAACAATAATAATAAACAAAAGCAAAAGAAATTTTTAAAAAGGGTTGATAGCATTCAAAGCATTGTAGGAGACCCACTTGTGTTTTAGTGTGGTGTAGAACCCGGCCTGGCTCACACTAGGCAGTGCTCTACCCCGGGACCACGCCCCCAGACCCCCACGGGATATTTAAAGGGCTCCTGAAGATGAGAAGGGTGGTGATGCAAAACCTGAATGTAAACTGTCCCCGTCCCAACTTGACTGCTAAAGTATACATAGGGCTGGACACCATATGCAACCTTTGAGAAACAAAAAAGGTCTTAGAAGGAGCTCTGCTGTTGAAGGACAGAACTGATCAGGCGATGTCGGCACCCTTAACCCATCTACCCACCACATCAGCACACAGCTCAAGACCAAGGATCCTTGTCAGCTGGGCTACAGAGTGAATTCAGGTCCAGAAATCAAAAGTTTTAATGATTGTAGTAATGGTACAGGGCCTCGGTCTGGCCGCAGCAGGTCCAGGAGATTCTTGCAGGAGGAACTACACAGGCGAGGACACAAACAACATAGACCCCAGAGGTCCTTCTGGTGGGCCAGGGAGCAAGGCTCCTCTAACCCAGAGAAATGGTTTTTGCTTTATTGTATAGTTTTGCCTCCAGACATGAAACTTGGCAGGTTAAACAGTTTCTGCTTAGATACAACGAGGTTTCTATTTTAGTTACAGTTTGAGACATGGCCACAATCCTAGCAGGAAATCAACTTTTCTAAAGGACATAAAAGGAATCAAAAAGATCGGTCACTAGATGTTCTTAATTAGGTATAATTTTTCACAGAATTATTCACTTGTCTACTGGACAACAGGACCCACATTCACAATATCTCCATCTAGAGCCAGTTCATCACACATAGGGCCTTCGCCTAATGTTTCCCATGCACTGAGTTTTGAGCCACTTTCCCCTCCCATTCCTGTGGGTGAACATTGCCACACGGGAGGTGGGGGACTGACGCCATCTCTGCGGTGGCTTCTACTTCCCTTTGCAACCCTGGAGGCGTGGCTTTCATCCTGGGCTCCGATCCCTTAACTACTCTCAGTTCTGATCCTTCACGTCCCCAACCATCCCCTTCAGTAGCACAGTAAATATCTGGAAATCTATGATTCATAGAGAGTAGATAGAGGCCGCACACCCATCCTAGGCGGTCCTTGCTTTGCAGATATCCGCGGCCAGTTCTGACTGTGTCAAGGAACCGGCACGGGAAGGTCTCCAGCAGTACAGTAATGGTATAGTAATCCCAGCGCTTGGGAGGCTGAGGCAGGAGGATCACCATGAACCTGAGACTACTTCAAGTCCAGCTTGAACTACATAGTGAGATCCTATCTCAGAAACAACAAGAAAAAGTACACTTTTGGGCTCCCAGCCAGGAAGCCCAAAAGTTTCTAGTGATTGTGTCTGTTTTTACCTATTTATATCAAAGATTGCAATTTTTTTCAGCTTTTGCATTAAACTTATATATGTTATCTGGAAAAATTCGAGGGACAAAAATTTGAAGAAAAAACATTTTATTATGTTCTGTTGCCATGGCCGACCCAAACGCTGAAAGCTAGGTGGTGAGGGCCTAAACGAAGGTCAACCTTTCCTCATTTTTTCCAAGAGTAAACTAAGACCGGGAATGAGTGAAATCCCAGCGAGAGGTGGGGCCTGCGGAGCCCCGCGCTTGCAGCTTTAGGTGTCAGGTTTCTCCGGACGCAAACTCTTAACCTTGGCGGGACCACCGCCCCAGGGCGTCATCCAGCAGGACCAGTGCGGACCCGCGGACTAGGAAGGAGCTGAGTGGGGAGGGGGCGTGGTCTGGTGGGGGCGTGTCCTCGGGATGGGCCAGGGCGGAGTTTGGTCATGTTGGGGTGGGGTCGAGGGCGTGGGGGGGCTGGCGTGGACGAGTGGGCTTGGCCGGCCCGGGCTGGGGCGTGGTCGGACGCGGTCTGTGGCCCGGGACCCCGCAGCTCGTCGGGTGGCCTGCGCTCGGGGTGAGTACTACGCGGGCGGGAGAGGTCTGGGGCCGCGTCTGCCCCTCCGCGCTGCAGGCGGCAAGCAGCGGGAGCGCGCCCGGCCGCTGGAGTCCCGGCTCTGGATCTCGAGAGCACGCGGCCGCGTCGTCGCTGGCACTCACGTGGCTGCAAGGTGGCCCACGCTGCCCGGCCGCGGGCCTGGGACTTCGGCCCTCGGAATGCTGGGGGCACTGCAGAGCTTGGGGCTGGACAGGATGAATGGAGGCGAGCGGAAGTGACGGCCCCTTCCCAGGGAGGTGACCTTCTGCACGGGTGGGACGGCCGGGAGGGGCCGCGTGCGACCTTGGCCCTACAGCCGCTCCGGTCCACCGGACGGGAGCCCTGGAACCCAGGTGCAGAGCGCCTGGGGCGGGATGCGGGGGGCACAGCGTCCGGGAGAGCCGGGGACGCAGTGCCCGGGAGTGCGGGAAACAGCGCCCCGGGGAGCCGGGAGGGTGCGAGGTGGGACCCTCCCGGGGCAGGGTAGGATTCCGACCCAGGGCCTTCCCCCCCCCCGCCCCCAGCAAATGCGGTCATGAGACCTGGGGACCACAGGAGAGGCAGAAGGCCGGGTCCGCGGGAACACTGACGCTGTTTGGAGTGTGGCTGGCTGGGAAATGGGAGAATAAGCTTGGATTCGCACCCTTGACAGTGCAGTCAGAAAGGGGAGAGGGGAAGGAAGGAAGAAAATCAACTTCCGATCCTGTGAATGCAGCCCTCAGGACATCTTTTGAGGAGCCAATTAACCGTTCCTCAGATGCCTTTTTCTTTGCTGCTATTTTCAATTCTACCACCCTTGCAAAGTGAAAGGGAAGCCGGGCGTGGTGGCGCATGGCTGTAATCCCAGCACTCAGGAGGTGGAGGCAGAAGGAGTGAGACCAGCCTGGGCTACAAAATGACTCTAAGGCCAGCCTGAATTCCCTAAGTGAAACTTCAAAATGGTCTCAAAAAAAAAAAAAAAAAAAAAAAAAAAAAGGGAGGGAGAGGGAAAGGGAAAAAAGCCCACAGGTTCTTCTGCCCTTAGTCTTTTCCCTAGCATCTGGTGGCAGCGGGGATGTGGCTGAGTGGGCACCAGCGGAAGGTGCAGGCTTCAGCCCTGCTGTATTAGCAGAGGCTCTTCAAGGGCAGTGGACCTGGTGGTGCCCAACCCACTGCACGCTGAGGAAGTCCTGCTGGGTTGTTCTCAGTGTTAGTCATTACGAGGGGTTCCCTGGCCTCCAGCGGTATGACTGTGATGGTACAACGTCTGGCTTTGTTTTCTGTTGAGACAGGGTCTCACATGTAGTTGGGGCTGGCCTGGAACCTGCGGTACTGGTGGCCTGGCTCCTGCCTAGGCGGGGTTACAGGCCTGTGGCGCCATGCCCGGCTTGCAAGTTTATTTTCAATTGCACCTTGGAGTTCGAGTTTAAATCTTGTCTTTGGGCCAATAGTACATGGCACATAAGACAGCGATACTCATTCCCTCTTTGCATGTATCTCAAACATTCGAAAATATCTTACTCGTATACACTCGCAGTACCTAATTGTTACGTTCATCGTGGGCATTGGCACACGCACACAGCGTGTCTTAATTCTTTTCATTCTAATTCCTCCCTGCCCCCTCCTTCCCTTCTCCCTTCCTCTCTTGGTCTTCTCCCTCCCATTTGTAAGAGATCTGTCTCCCTATTTCCTCTTATGTGTTTTTTTAAAATTGACTATTTATGGATTAGGTTACTCACATAAGAGAAGCCATGTTATAGTTAAGCTTGTGAAGACACTGACACCCTCCCAATGCTGGGCAGTGATAATAGCCTGCAGTTCCTGGTCAACCACCAGGTCAGGCAGGGGACCAGCCAGTGCTCTATGGTATACTGTTTTGCTAAGAGGGCGAATTGAGACTAGGTCTCACTGTGTAGTTCAGGCTGGCCTTGAACTCAGGTGATCCTCCTGCCTCAGCTTCCTGATTGCAGGCTTGCGCCACAACACCCAGCCTAGTTGTTCTGTGGGTTAAGTGGGTTGAATGTATTTCTAACCTAACAGCCTTTCATGAAGGCATCACCACAGTGCAAGCTGAAGAGCATCTGTATATTCAGGTCCAGTTCACAGTAGTAGAATGCTTGTCTGCCAAGGCTCTCAGTTTGATCCCCAAACTGGAAAAATAAATCTAGGTCACACAATCATATATTTTTGGTTTTGGTAGGGTACTTAGCAAGCATCTTCCTTCCCACATTTCCAGTGAAACCAAGTCAGAATGAAGAGACTGGCTTAGTGGTTTGTGACTGGTCCTGGACTGATAACCCCCAGCTTGTACTTTTTATCGGCAGTGAATCTAACCCCCAGCCCCTGGCTGCATGGTGGAGGCTGAGGCAGGAAGATCACTGCAAGTTCAAGACCAGCCTGGGCTACAAAGTGAGTTCAAACCTGGCCCGAACTGTAGAGTAAGACCCTGTTTAAAAAAAAAAAAAAAAAAGGCATAGCTTCAATTCCCAATGCCACAAAACAAAACTAGCTTCCACACATCAAACATGTTCTTGGATAAGTTACTCAGCATCTCTTTGCTATAGGTTCCTTAAGATGGGGTCAGTAGTTGGGCTTGGTGAATTCCTGTATTCCCAACTCTGGGAGACTGGGGCAGGAGGATAGTGCGTTCAAGGCCAGTCTAGAACAAAGCAAGACCCTGTCTGAACAAACAAAACAAACAAGAACGAAGGTGGGGTCAGGAATTATCCCCAGGAGTGTTAAGGGTACAGTGGTGCCTGGGAAGGCACCTCTAATGCTTGGCCTTCCCCAACCAGATAGGAAGCCTGGTTCTTACTCTCTCTCTTGCTGAGGCATGTTGTTTCTCTCTGACCTCAGGTTCCAAGAGGTGGGCACCTCCTGTAGCTAGAAGCAGGCTGGAGCAGATGGCAGCTACCCAGCCCCAGCCTGGCACTGCTGGACAATGGCAGCTGAGTGCAGAGTATCCAGGGTCCTGAGCTCTGTGGTCCAAGCGGTGACAGAGTCAGAGGTGTTCTCCATTGCCAAAGAGGGGGACTTGGCCGGCACAGCTGACAGGGAAGATGGCCCGTTGGAGCAGACTGAGTTCTCATAGAAGGCCGCATTGAGCCCGGTGGCCTTCGCTGGGCACCTCTGTCTGCCCAGTAACAGGGATGCTGAGGGCCCTCAGGAGCCCAGTCAGCCCCGGAGGCCAGGGCAAGAGTGGATAAAGCTAAAAAGAGGCATCATGGAAGACAAGGTACGGCGCCCTCTCGTGAGCTGGGTAGCGGCCGCCCTTTCGGAAAGCAAGAAGAGTGACTGCTGCTAGAAGATGTAGGGGCGTTAGGGGCCAGGCTGGAAAGGAGGACGCGGTGCAGGAGCTCTTTGTGCGTCCCCCACCTGGTGGCTCTCGGATTGTTCCCTGCTAAACAGGGAAAGGAGCTGCAGCCCTCCTCAGTGCCCCGCCCCCGCTGTCCTCTGTGGGTGCTTCCTGAAGTTTGCTGGGGAGCAGCCTTTATTCCTCTGGGGTTCCCTCCCAGTGTATTTCCTTCCCTTTCTCTTCTCTGCCCTTTTGAGAGGTCACGGCTGCTGGCTTTGTGCCTGTCTTTTCATCTCCGTCTTCCTCCTAAGATTTTATTTTTCCCACAGGTTTCATTCTCTGAACGCCGAGGCTGGGTGTCAGTCTTGCTGTCACACGCACTGCCTGCGTCTGTCCTGCTCTTGCAGATGCCGGTCACCCTGGAGGATGTGGCAGTGAAATTCACCCCAGAAGAGTGGGAATGTCTCAGTGCCGGTCAGAGGGCCCTTCACCGTGATGTTATGTCTGAAACCTTAAGGAACCTAATGTCTGTGGGTAAGAGGCTGTCCTGGGGGCCTGAAATATCGGGTTTCCCTGGGCAGGGGGACAAGCTTGGGGGGAAGGACAAGAAATGGGAGCCTTTAAGACATACACACCAGGTATGCGGCTAGTGTCTGGTCTGTTGTGTGTCTTCCTCCTGCTCCTGTTCTTTTTTTTTTTTTAGAGGAAAGCTAAGCAGTCATACCTTTATTAAAGTTCTTTTTTTTTTTGCGGTACTGGGGATCGAACTCAGGACCCTGTGCTTGCTAGGCAAGCGCTTATTCCACTGAGCTATATCCCCAGCCCCTCCTGCTCCTGTTCGACCCAGATTAACGCCTGAGCCAGACATAAAGGAGGTGGCGTGCTGCCCCTGGCAAAGGTGAAGGATCTGAGCCTAAGCCCGACTTAACTCTTCCCCGTTGCCACTTACCAGCCAAAATATTTATGCTGAAGCCTGGTCTGGTCACCAGGCCTGAGCAAGAAGACAGGGCGAGCAGAGCAGATCTCCAGTCCCCCCACGGAGAGGGCCTCCCTTCAGGTAAGGGTTGTAGGGGAGAAAAGAAAAAGTGCGGAACGGTTCCTGGAAGGGTGGGGAGCAGCGATCCGAGTACCCTGCCCCTAACCTGTGCCTCTGCAGTCTCATGACTGGAGCGGGAAGACATCTTTCGTCAAGGCTTAAGTCCCTTGACTTCGTAGCGGATCTCTAAGCCTCCCAGGACAAGGCAGCGTTTTCAGTGTTTGTTAGGCATTGAGTGATTACATGGAAAGACTGGCAGGGAAGATAAACTTGATGGTGGGTTAGAGAAGAGACTAGAACCTGGAAATCAAGGGTTGAGAGATACTGGGCACAGTATCGCTCCCTATAACCCCAGCACTTTGGGAGGCTGAGGCAGAAGAATCTCAGGTTCAAGTCCTGGTTGGGATTAGAGAGATCCTTTCTTGAAATAAAAATTGTTAAAAAGGGTTGGGGATGTAGCTCAGTACAGAGGTCCTTGGTTTAATCCCTAGTACTGAAAAAAAAAAAACAAGGGAGATGTCAGGTCAGGCTGATGACACTTCCCAGTTTGCCAGAACAGTTTCAGTTTATTCTTCTTACCCCATCTTGATTGTTAATAATTATAGTTAATTATTTATAACTTTACTCTCAAGTGTCCCTGTTTGCATGGTATAATATGGAACGGTCCTCTCTTGGGCTGGGGTCATATGTCAGTGATAGAGCGCTTGCTCAGCCTGTGAGAGGCCCTGGGTTCCAAGCCCAGCACTGGGGTGGGTGGAGCCTATCCACAGGGGACTCATTCTAAACCCCCGTGGGTGTGGGGAGCTCCATATACATATGTGTTGTGTTTTATCCTGTGTGTACATGACTGTAATAAAGTTTAACATGTAAGTTAGTTATGGAAAGAGATTAAACAATAAAATACAATGACTATCATAATCGAATGTTGTCTTTCTCAAAATAATGTTTTCCATTCGACATTTTTGGGCTGTGGTTGACCCTGGGTAACTGAAGCCATGCAAAGCAAGGTCATAGATGGGGGAATTGCTGTATATGTCATGGTTGCCTGGGGGAGGGGGATGGGGTACCTGTGGGGGTAGAACAATGAGGGGAGAAGATAGATTTCAAGAAATGGGGCTGTAGCAGGGTGTGGTGGCGTACATCTGTATTCCCAGAAATCAGGAGGCTGAGGCAGGAGGATTGCTGCAAGTTGAGGCCAGCCTGGACTATGTAGCAAGACCCTGTCTCAAAAAATCAAAAAGAAAAAACAAAACAAAAAAAAGTGGCTAAAATTAAAATTTCGAGCTCTGACACTGTTGGAAAATTCCAGTTAAAATTTTATTTGCAGGGCTGGTGATATAGCTCAGTGGCACAAGCACCTGCCTGGCAAGCACAAGGTCCTGAGTTTGATTCCTGGTACCAGAAAAAATTTATTTGCTTATAACTTGTTTTTTTTTTTATATACCAGGGATTAAACTCATGACCTCAGGCTTGCCAAGCAAGCACCTATGCTGCTGAGCTATATCCCCTGCCCTTATTTGCTTGCTTATAACTTGAAAAGCCTGAAGCTTTTCCCATCTCCAGCCTGTGAGATTGGGATGGGGGGGTGAGGAGGTGGGTGGGTAGGGAGGGGCTCGGGCTGAGCAGAGAGCCGCTGGCCCGCTCTCCCTGCGGATCTTGAGTTGTTTCTCCTGACCCACTACAGGAGGCTGGAAGCGGCAGCATCCTGAACACCCGGAAGACGGTGAGGCTGGAGGCCGCACCCACTGGGGGCCGGGCCAGAGTCCCCTCTCTGCTCCCGACTCGAGGCCAGCACTCCAGGCCGCCCAGGCGGGGCCGCCCTTCCACTGCTACACTTGTGGCAAGGGCTTCAGCAGGAGCTCCTACTTGCACAGCCACCAGTTCGTGCACAGTCCCCGGAAGACCAACGGCTGCGGCCAGTGCGGGAAACTGTTCCGGAACCCGAAGGCCCTGAGCTACCACCGGCGCATGCACCTCGGGGAGAGGCCCTTCTCGTGCTCGCTCTGTGACAAGACCTACTGCGACGCCTCGGGACTCAGCCGCCACCGCCGCGTGCACCTGGGCTACAGACCCCACTCGTGCCCCGTGTGTGGGAAGAGCTTTCGGGACCAGTCGGAGCTCAAACGGCACCAGAAGATCCACCAGAACCAGGCGCCGGCGGCTGGGGACCCCGAGTGCACTGCCCAGGCTCTGCGCCCCGCGGCCCGGCTCCAGGTTCCCACTGTCAAGGGCCAGCGGGCGAGCCCGGGGCCTGGGGTCGGGGACCCGAAGCACCCCGCATCGAGCCCCGAGGGGACTGGGGCCCAGACCCGGGTGCCCGAATCTGGGTACCAAGCACCCGAGCCCCGCACTGCGGCATCCCGTCTGGACGGCAGGGCCGCCTCTCTGCCCCCCGCGCAGCCCACGGCCCCAGCCCCGAAGCGCAGGGTCTTTTCCTGCGCGCACTGCCCGGCGACCTTCAGCAAGCGCACCTACCTCGCCAGGCACCAGCAGGCGCACCTGGGCAAGTGGCACCCTGGGGAGCGGCCTGCGCGCTGCTTCCACTGCGGCCAGGCCTGCAGCTCTGCTTCCCGGCTGGCCCAACACCAGCAGACCCACTGGCAGCAGAAGGTGTACTGCTGTCCGGGGTGCGACCTCTGCTTCGGGGAGAAGCAGGCGCTGCTGGACCACTGGGGGGGCGCGAGGCGCAGGGAGCATTGCCGGATGGTCCTGGGGCAGTGGCTCGGCTTCTTAACGGACACAGCCGCCCCTGTGGCGGGGAAGGAGTGGAAACGCGGAGGAAGTCGAGCTTGTAGGATCCACAGACCGAGGAGCAGAGAGGCGAGGGAGCAAGCGCGGGAAGGAGAGCCGCAAGGCGGGCACCGAGGGTCCTGACTCAGGCGAGGTCTTCCCTGTGCGGGATTTCCTGAGGACGGAGCCAGGGCGCCTGGCTAGAGGGGAAAGGTGAGTGGACAGCGAAGAACAGGGCGAAGTGCACACGGAAACTCGGGTTGTTATTAATTAGCACCTAGCTGTTGCTTTGTGTCTGATAGACCATCAAGTAGTACTTGTTGAACAAAACTGGACGCTCTGATAAGTACAAAGGTGGGAGGAAGAGTGAGGGAGGCGAGGGGCGCAGGCAGGGCAGGGAAAGGCGGCACCGGGCTCCCCAGGCCGGCGGGGCAAGGTGGAGCCCTGGCTTGTGCTCGGGGCCTCTTCCGCTGCAGGGTAGGTTAGCGTTTGCCACATCCGCGCTCTGCAGCTTTCTCAGCGTCCTCTCATGTTTGGGTGCCCTGGTGCTTGCCTCCTGCCCTCTGCTCCTCAGCTCTGCCCGGGCAGGCATGGGGTCTGAGAAACGGCCGGCCTGTGCAGGCACAGCGCTGGCATGCGCCAGGAGGGCCCGCGGTCGGCGCCACCCTCCAGGCCTAGTGTCCTCCCAGGGGAGAAGAGCTCTGCCTGCCTCAGGCGGAGGGAGCTGGGGCAGGGCACCAGAGGGAGGGAGGGAGGCAGGTAGACCGCGGACAGGACTGCGGCCCCATTTGGAATCCCGGTGTTTGCGCATGTGCGGATCCCGAAGTGCCTCCATCGCAGAGGACCGGTGCGGCTCCACGGGATAGGTGAGGGACCCCTGGACCAGGCGCTTCGCGACGCAGCCTCCTTTAGAAAGGGTTCCCTAGGAGGAGAGAAGGCCTTAGAAAGCTGTCAGTGAAACTGTTTTGAAACCGCGGAACTCCGACCTGCAGGCCCTCGGGGGTTATCCTCTCCCCGCCTCCGCGGGTGTTCCTGGGGGTGGTGCACAGGTAGCTGCTGTGGAGAATGGGAAGGAGGCTGGCGACTGGGTCCCGTGGCGCGCAGGGGGTCTGGTCAGGTGCAGGGGTCCCAGCTCTCCCTCTTTTCCTCCCCTCTCCCACACTCTGCAGCCTTTCTGCTGGGGCTGGGAACCTTCAGCGCCCCCCCACCCCGTCACTCCAGTCTGCCTTTTCTGGCTTTTCCATCTTAGCTTATGAGAGAACTTACTTAGCTCCTCAAGAAACTGCCCTGCAAATAAAGAAACACAGGTGATCAGTGGGCGATGCCGGCCTTCCTGCCTCCCTGGCACCTCCTTGTGGGCCCCAAGGGACCTCCTGGAGGGAGTGGTTCTCCTCAGTGGCCCTGGGAGCCTGGGCAGGGTGTGGGCCGATGGGAGGAAGGAGCCCTGGAGGACTGAGGGCCCTGACCGTGGACCCTCAGTCTATTCTCAGCCTGGCCCGTGCCCCCTCGGCTTGACCCCTGTCCCCTCAGCCTGGCCCCTGCCCTGACACTGCACCTGCTAATCTTCGGTGTAGCCAGTTGTAGCAGATGGTCAAGGCAACCAGAGGGCCAAGAACCGGCACGATCACAAACAGGCTTATCTTCCAGCAGGGCACCCTCAGGAAGTGCGGATCTAAAGGGTTCACCAGAGCAAACAAGGTCAATATTGTTGCTTCGTGCCCTGCCCAGCTTTCACCTCCTTGGGTTTTTCTTTCTCTATTTTTCAGTACTAGGGATTGAACTTGGGTCTTACGTATCCTACGCAAGCTTTCTACCACTGAGCTACATTCCCTCAGCCTTTTTATTAAAGGGACAAAGTTGCATTAGGTGGTCCAGGCTGGCCTCAAGTTTGTGACCCTCTTGTCTCAGCCTCCCAAGTAGCAGGACTGGCAGACGTGCACTACTATTCCCAATTTGTTGCTTATATTTTCAATGAAGAAAATGCTTGCTGAGCATAGTGATGCACCCCTGTAATCCCAGCACTTCAGAGGCTGAGGCAGGAGGATTGTGAGTTCAGTCAGCTTGAGCTACACAGATTTCAAGGCTAGCAAGAAATCCAGTAAAAACCCAGGTGTGGTGGTACATGCCTGTAATCTTAGCTACCCAGGAGGCTGAGGCAGAAGGGTCATAAATTGGAGTGTGGACTAGGTAAGTAATTTAGTGAGAATTTTAGCGAGTCCCCTCTACCAGATGCACACACTCGTACACAGTGCGCACATAAACAGTGCTGAAAACGTACTCCGTGTTCGTTGTGGCACTATGAACCCTGGATTTAATCCCTAGAGCTACAGACACCAAGACTACAGGATCAGCAGTGACTGTGACTCAGTCACCAGTAGAAATCAGATAGGTATAATCAGCTGCACTAAGCAAATACTGCATTTTGTGGCATTTTTATACGTGTGTAACATACTGTGATCACACCCATTACCCTACCTCTTCCCAACCCCCTCTCGTCCAGCAGTCTCTACCTTCGTGCCCCTTTGTTTTTTTTTAATCATCCCTAGATTCTACCTTAGGGAAAACATGAGATTTTTGTCTTTCTGAATCTGGCTTATTTTGTGGATGTTTTTATTCCCATTAAAATCATCACAGAAATCTCCAGACACTTTATGTTTATCAGTATTTTGAAATTACATTATTAAGAGTTGCTATGTTATTTAATGCATTTCTTTTGTTATTTAAAAACGTGTTATATCAAATTTGCTTAGATGTCAGTAACTATATTTCAATACAGTGATTTTCTTTGTAATCCTGTGTGTTGTATTTTACGTGTGCGCATTTAAGAACATTATTTGGGGGCTGGAGATACGGTGTACTTGTATCTATACACAAGGCCTGGGCCTCAGTCCCCTGCACCAAAGAAGAAAAACAGTCTGGAAGGGGTCCACTTACAATACGAAAGATGTTAAGATCTCCCACTCAGCCACACCTGTAATCCCAGCACTTTGGAGACTGAGGCAGGAAGATCACCACAAGTTTGAGGTCTGGGCTACATAATTCAAGCCCCGCCTGAACTACATAGCAAGACCTTGTCTCAAAACCAAACAAACAAAAAGACAGTTGCATGCTCTTCTGTTGACCTATCGTTGGCACTGTAATTAAGCAAAAAAGGATCAATTTTTTTTTTTTTTTTTTAGTCTTTTTGAGAGGGTTTTACTATGTAGTACAGGCTGGCCTCAAACTCGAAGTGATCCTCCTTCCTCAGCCTCCCAAGTGCTGGGATTACAGGCATGCACCACCAACCCTTGCCAGGATTAAGTTTCTAGTGGAGTCTGGCAACTTTCTTCCTCCCCAAGCCCTCCCTGATGAATCACATGTGGAAGCTTCTTCTGTCAGGAGAGGAGGAGAGGTGGTGTGTGCTGTGCTGTGTTCCAGTGGGTTTTGGCTATGCAGCACCTGGGTGTGAGTGTTTGCTATCAGCAGTCCCAGTGCACAGGACAGCTTCAGAGACAGAGGGAGAGGCCTCTCCAGAAGGCCGCCGAGACCTGGGTGACGCAGATGGGGCCACACTCACCAAAAGTCCGGTGCAGATTCTCTGAAAGAGGAACATACGGAAGTGAGTTCAGCAGAGCACTCAAGAGGCACGCTTTGTCCTTCCCCTGTTACTCAGTCACCTAAAATTGGTTCCAGCCCAGACAATAGAGGGAAGGAAACTGGAGGGTTTTTCTACTGAGGGAAGGCAGGGGAAAACAATGGTATTTTCTCTCAATTCTTGGCTGGTTAGGCTTATTTTTTTGTCTTTTTGAGACAGGGTCTTGCTATGCGGTTCAGGCTGGCCTTGCGCTCACTTTGTAGCCCAGGCTGGCCTCAAACTCACAAGGATCCTCCTGCCTCAGCCTCCCGAGTGCGTGCACCACCACGGCCAGCCTTGGCTGGTTAGGTTTAAATGGTGCATTTCCAGTGGGAGGGAGCACAAGTACTGGAAGAGAGGAAGAGGTGGTCTCAGTTATTCCAAAAGACTGAAAAGGGTAAGTGCCGGGGGGAGGAAGGCCTGGAACTCACCTATTTCTGCTCGAAGTTTCCCTAAAATAGAAAAAGGTAATACTTTCAGTTCCTGCTGTGGCACTAGGTAGGGCCCTTCCACACTGGCACCCTGGCCCTTCATGCAGTCTGTTCCTGTTCCCAGCAGCATCCTTAGAAGTGTGGGTGGAGCCCTTGATTCCAGGGGACAGGAAGTGGGCCCAAGTGACATCAAACAGTGATACATTTCTCTTGTATCACTATCACCCACAGGAACCTTTCAGTAAGTCCTGTGCTGTGAGGAGAGGCCAATGGGGGCTGGCTTTTTTTTTTTTTTTTTTTTGGCACTAGGAATTGAACTCAGGACTTTGCGCTTGCCAGGCAGGCACTGTGCCACTGAGCTACATCTCTGGCTGGGACTTGCCTTTTGATCTCTAGTTTTCCAGACTGATTTTTCCAGATTTGTCTGACTAAGTCTCATTTTCAGGGAAACAGCTGTACAATTTGTTATCCTTTGGAGCTCTGAGCCAGAAGTCTCTCAGAAGTGACCCTTAACTGACCTAACTGTAAGAGACCAGTGTCCATTAGGGAAGAAACCCCTGGCCAGCCCTGCCCCATACCTCTCAGTCTGTGCTGCAGCCAGAGGTAGACAAGGCCCACGGAGATCTGCAGGAGGAGCACGGGCAGCACGGCGATGAGGACCAGCATTCCAGGGCTGACCCAGTAGAAGGGATCTGAAAGGCAGCAGTGGCCGGAATCCCAGCTCCAGGCTAGCCGTGCGCCACCAACCCAGGCCACGGCCAGGCTGGAGCTCCAGAAGTTGGGCTGAGTAAAGCTGTGAGCATCACCAGGATTCAAAGGGGGCCCCGAGAGCCGTGAAGAAGTGGTTGGTTTACGGAGAGGGCCTGTGGCCACCAGGACACTAGCTTCAAGTCCAGACTGAGTGTTAGGTTGGGCTTGGGCAGCAGAGAGCTGGCCAAGGGACTTGGATCTGATCCTCAGGCCATAGGAGCCCAGGCTGAGGGTGACGATAGAGGTGCTGAGGAGGGCTAAGCAGGGAAAGTCAGTTAGGAGGCCATGGTAACAGTTAAAGTCAAAAACAACCTGAGCCCAGCACAGCAGCGCACACAGGAATCCCAGCCCTGTGGAGGCCGAGGCAGGTTCACTGACTTCAAAGCCAGCCTGGACTACAACCTGTTTCACACAAACAAACAAACCCAGGCATGCTAGTGCACACTTGTAATCCCAGCACTCAGGAGACTGAGGCAGGAGGATCCCCATGCGTTGAAAACGAGCCTGGGCTACATACATAGTGAGTTCAAACCCAGCCTGAACTACACAGTGAGAGCCCATCTCTAAAAAAGACTGTGGATGTGGCCCACTGGGAGTGTATTTGTTGAGTGTGCCTAACATCCTGGGTTTAATCCCCAGTACTGGGGGTAAAAATTAAGAACTCATCCAGGCGGGTACGCCTGTAATCCTAGCACTGGGGAGGCTGAGGCAGGAGGATCATTGCAATTTCAAGGCCAACCTGGGCTACAAAGTGAGTTCAAGACTAGCCTGAACTGCACAGTGAGCCTGTCTCAAATAGACAAGAAACCACAACTCTGTCTCAATAAAAACCCAAAACACAAAACCACTCCCTCGCAAAAAAAAAAAAAAAAAAGAAGATTAGGGACTACTAATAAAATCACACAAAATGACAAGAAAAAGTAAAACAAAAAATCGGAAACCTTGCAGAAAGGGGACTTTATATCTGAAACAAAAGCGTAGTTGCATTTCGTTCCTAAACTCTCCTCGCTTCCGGGTTCCCAGGGCGCCTGGGGGCTGGGAGGTTGTGAGAGTCTTTGTTCAGCCTTTCAGGCTGGTGGGCCGGGCGGGGCGGGCGGGGCTGGGAGGAAAACTTTCTCCCCTGAGGGAGGGTTTTCAGGCTTCCTTCCTTCCTCTTTGTTTTCTTGTTTGCCTCCAAGTATGTGGAGGAGAAAGTTTAGAAAGCTGTCGAGCCAGAAAGAGGGAAATCTATCGAGGGAAGTCGCTCTCTGCTAAATTCTTTTTAAGGATTTTTTTCTCTTTTGTACTGGGAATCAAACTCAGGACCTTGCACTTACCAGGCAGGTGCTTGTACCACTGAGCTATATACCCGCTCCTCCTTGCTGAACTCTTTGCAGGTAAAAATTACCCAGCAAGAACAGTGGCCTAGCTGGGGATACAGCTCAGTGGAATAAGAGCTTGCCTAGCAAGCGCAGGGTCCTGAGTTCGATCCCCAGTAACGCAAAAAAAAAAAAAAAGAACAGTGGCCTGATGAGCGTCCCTTGACATACAGAACCACTCCCATGCCTCTGCAGTCTGTCTCTGGAAATAGCGCTTTGTTGCAGACACAATGCCACCTTCTAATCGCTCCGCGGGCGCGGGCAGACACAGGGCCCGGGCTTAGGTGATGCTTGCAGGGTGCAGGGCGGAGGCCCAGGCTCTCAGAACAGCCCTGCTCTTCAACGCAAGCCCCTCCTGTGCTCCTTTACCCTGGCCCACTGTAACATCTTGAGACAGTCAGTGTCAAACTGCAGCTGGGTGTGCACACCTGTAATCCTAGCACGTGGGAGGCTGAGGCAGGAGGATAGCTGTAAGTCCAAGGCCAACCTGAACTACATAGTTGATAGCCTGTCTCCAAAGAAAAACCCCACAACAAATCAATCAATCAATCAATGCTAAGGGAGGGTGTCATTGCAATAGGATTTGATCACTTGTGATTCTTTAGGATAATGTCCTTCTTAACTAATAAACAAAAAGACTCCCAAAGTGAAACCCAGATGTCTGCTTGGATCTTATGTTAATTGTCTTGAGTATTTCTAGTCCCCTGTAGCACCAAAAATAATAAGATTATTTTGGATGTTCGGTGCCTGCATGTCTCATCTGTGTTCTGCCCTCTGTCTTTCTAAGAACTGTTCTTCGCTTCTCTGATCTGTGCTCACAGATACACACTCCATGTGTGTGTTTTCTAGACAGGATCTCCCCACACAGCCTCAGCTGGCCTGCGGTGCTCTGAGGGTCGGGCCCCTGCTGTGGGTTGTAGTTGCTATTTGTTTGTTTTTCGAACCCAGAATCACCTTGTAGCCCACAGTCACCTTGAACTCATCCTCCTCCTCCTCTGCATCCTCCTGAGTGCTGGGATTACAAGAGAGTGTTGCCACCATCTCTCTCTCCTCCTTTTCTTCAGTACCTAGCAATTTGTTCATGCTAAGCAAGGGCTCAACCATTGAAATCTATAGTCAGAGCTTTTCTGAAAATTTTGTTTTATGACAGTGCCTCACTAAATGGATCTCATCCTCTTTGATCCTTCCACCTCTACCTCCTGAGTAGCTGGAATCACAGACCTGTGCCACCAGGCCTGGCTTACATATACTTCTTTATGAATAGATAATCATGGGCCCTTCTTTTTATTCTTTTGTTGAATCACATTTCTATTCTCCCTCCTCTCTTACACCAGTGATCCATACTGACTTTCTTGTGGGTATCTTTTCATATTTTTCTCTGAATACACATACACAAAATATATACACACACCCACAAACACATATTTTTGTTCCTTGTATTCTATAGTTTGATTTTATCACTCAGAAATTCCTCAGAAATTGTTCCAAGTCACTTGGGATAGTGCTAAAACAACCTTTTTTTATGGCTGCATAATATTCATGGTAGAGATACTATCATTTATTCAGCCATTTCCCTACTCATGGACATTGACTTTGACTTCCGTATCCTTCCCAGTGCCAGCAGTGATGCAGCAGATATCCACGAGTTCAGGAGCCCCTCAGTACTGGTTTACACATCTCTACGGTATTCTCAGAAGTGCTTGGGTGGCCAGGTGTGGTGGCACACACCTGTAACCTCAGCACTCAGAAGGCTGAAGCAGGAGAAGCAGAGAATCATTGCAAGTTCGAGGCCAGTCGGGGCTGCAGTGTGAGTTCAAGACCAGCCTGAACTGCATAGTAAGACACTGTCTCAAAAGGTAAAAAAAAAAGCGCTTGGGTGGAAGGAAGGACGTAATCTCAGTGGAAAGACTGGAGTCACAAAGCAATGTTACCTCGGGTCAAACCACTCACCTTCCACCTTCAACTCCATCGCTGCCTCCTCTTGGTAGGAATGATCTCGGAAGAAGCAGGTGAAGCCGCCCTCGTCCGAGAACCTGACGTTCCGGATCCTGAGGGTCACCCTCCCCTCCCCGATGGCCTCCTTCAGCAGCTCGGTCCGGCCCCGGTACTCCGGGGCCTGCTCCGTGTCCTGGTCCCTGCCGTGGCGGTACAGGTGGACCACCCTGGAGAAGGGGGGCCGGTACCACCCGACCTCCATGCCGGAGGCGTTTTTCCCTGGAAAGATGCGACAGGGCAGCTCCACCGCGTCTCCCACCAGGGCCCGGAGGGGCTGTCCTGGCCCGAGCACTCTGAACTGCCCTGCGGGAGACAGGCCAGGGGTCAGCGGCGGCCTTGAGAGCGAGGGTGTCATGGGGGGCGGTGCTCGAGTTTTAAATTTCCTTCTTTGTTTTTTCCGTACTGAGGATTGTACTCCAGTCCTTTCCACTGAGCTACACTACCAGGCCCTTTTTAATGTTTCATTTGAGGCAGGGTCTCACGAAGTCACTAAGCTCCCCAGACAGGACTCAGATCGACAGTGCTCCTAACCCAGCCTCCCAAAGAGCCAAGATGACAGGCTGGCTCCGCCATACCTGCTTGGAGTTAGTGTCTTAAAGTTTAATTTTCCTAGGGGCCTCGCCGCATGGTGTTAGCTCAGTTGATTCCAGTTTTCCGCTTAGAGGCTTTACTTGTGCCACGCTGCCCACTTTAACTGCCTCTCTGCCTGGGTCCTTAATGCTGCCCGTTGCCTGGATTCTCCTCTTGGACCGACCACTCAGAGTGACTGTTTCAGGCTTTTTACATTTTCCTTTCTTGTGGTACTGAGGCTCGAGCTCAAAGCTTTTACACTGAGCTACATCCCACGTTTTTTTTTTTTTTTTTAAACAGAGTCTTCTAAATTGCCAGATTGCCCATGCTGGGCTTGAATTTGCCATCCTCCTGCCTCAGCTTCCCAGAGTGCTGGATTACAGGTGTGCACCATGCCCAGCTGTTTCAGATGGCTTTGGCCTCTTTCTGTCTTCGTCCTCCCTGGAGCCCTGGAGTTGCTCTGTGCATCACCCTGCTTTTTCCTACTCAGGGCGAGTTTCTCAGGTGACTCTGGGCTTCTGGGAGGGAAGGTGGTTTCTCCCTTGACCAGAGAAGGTTTCTCTGTGGAGTGCACAGATGTGGCTCTCTGAAGTCAGAACTCTGCCTTTTCTGTTATTTCTCCTCTGTGTGGGGGAACAAAGCTCCCCCATAAAAACCTGTGGCTGTCTGGTTGAGCAGAGCGAGCCCCCCAACGTAACAAGATGCTATAACTCAGCAGGCACTGTCAAGCACATTCTACAGCTCGTTTGACCCTGATGGCAACTCAAAGAGGTTGTTACTGTTTTGTTCACATTTGAGAAGCGAAAAGCCAAAGCTAAAGCACACGTCGCCCTCTTGCCTAGCATGTGCAAGGCCCTGAGGTCAATCCCTAGCACTGAGAAAAAAAGGTTTGTTTGCTTTCTACTCTGTAGGAGCCGCAGACTTCAGAAGAGGGGAACCGAGCTGGCTGCTCCCGTTTTGGAAAGCTGTGCAGACATTTGAGGCTGACTGTAGGAAATGAGCCCTGGGAGCTGGGTGTGGTGGCGCACATCTATAATCCCAGCACTCGGGAGGCTGAGGCAGGAAGATCATTGTGAGTTTGAGACCAGCCTGGGCTACAAAGTGAGCTCAAGGCCAGCATGAACTGCATAGCCAGACCCTGTCTCAAAAAGACAAAAAAAAAAAAAAAAAAAAAGGAAACGAGCCCTGGGAAACTGGCCTTTCTGCTCTCAGGTCTCCCGAGGAAAGGAATAAACACGTCTTACCTGCATAACTGGACGACAGCTGGACCAGGAATAGGGCAAGGAGGCTCCTGGACAGTGAGGAGCTTGATAAACCAGGCATCTCTGTTGTTACTGGGCTGGAGCCCGGAGAGGGCTCAGACTGAGCAGAGGCCCTGGGGCTGCGTGGCCCCTGCCTCCCAGAGCACTGAAGGGAGGGTCTGGGAGGGTGCTGCTGCTTTGGCCCTGCCTCCACCCAGCCACTGTTGCAGCTGTGCCAGTTGCAACAGCCCGCGTCACCCTGCCAGGCATCTACACAAAAGGGCCACACACTGTGAGGATAAGCAGGGCTCATCATCCCCACCCCTAGGGCAGCGGAGCGGTGGCCGCCTGGTACTGGGCCTTCCTCCTGTCCCCCTCTGGGTGATCCTGGTACCAGGCCTTCCTTCCGTCCCCCTCTTGGTGACCCAGCCTAGAGGGGGTATCTAGGGCTGTTTAGCGGGGTGGAACCTGCCCCAGGCCCTGGAGACCCCAGCCCACAGAGTCTGTGAGCTTCCTGCAATCCCTCTGGCCTTCGGAACCAGCCATGTCAGAGGGATTATTGTTGACTCTTCCAAAAATTTTTTTTTAATTTAGTTTTGATCCCTGACACCACCCTCTGACTTTGTGTTTCTCTTGTCTCACAACTGTCAAACTCCTCTCCTGTGGCAGATCCCGGATTCCCTAATATTCTCACACATGAAGTAGGCTCCCTGGTTACTCTGCCGCTAGCCCCCAGAGGGTGCATTTGGGGAAGGCACAGGCGGACGCAGGAGTTCAGAGTTCGGGTTGGCTGTGCTTAGAGAGGTAAGTGTGGAGGAGCAGGATCCGCAGCTGTCTGTCAACAAAGGCATCTGGGGACAAGACCGGCCTTCAGGGCGCAGCTCCAGCCTGGACACCGCTCTCTGACTTCCTCGGTGTCACTAGGGAAAGGGAGAGCTGGGTTGAAGGTGAAGATGTTTTTTGGCGATGGTGGTGTTGGGAATTGAACCCAGGGCCTCATACATGCTAGGCAAGCACTGTACCACAGAGCCAACCCCAGCCCTATTTTTCAGTCCTTTCTTCTCTCCCTCCTTCCCTCCCTCTTTTCTTCCTTCCTTCCTTCCTTCCTTCCTTCCTTCCTTCCTTCCTTCCATACTGGAGATTGAACCCAGGGATATATTTTACTACAGAGCTACGCCCTCAGAACTTCTTGACTTTTTTATTTAATTTTATTTTTAATTTTTATTTTTTTAAGAGGAGAAAAATTTATTTAGCTCATATTTTGTAGAGGTTTCAGGGCATAATGAGCTGGGTCCAAGGCAGGGTGGCTTGGCAGAGGGGCATCCCAGAGGAGAAACAGTCCATGGTGCCAGAAGACAGTAAAAGCGAGCAAAGGCAGGATTTTTTATTTTGAGACACAGTCTAAGGTGTCCAGGCAGAACTTAAATTTGCCATCCTCCTGTTTCTTCACAGTGCCAGGATTGCAGATACTGTGCCATGGTGCCTCGTTTCGTATTTCCCAATTTTTTTTTTTATACAGGATCTTGCTACATAGCCCAGGCTGCCTCAAATTCACAGTGATCCTCCAGCCCTAGCCTCCAGAGTGCTGAGATTACAAGCGTGCACCACCACGCATTTCCAAAATCAAAATCAAAACCAAAATCCAGTCACCTTCCTGGGTACGTCCATGTGTGACTGTTCTAACCAGTTTACAGGCATTAACTCATCTAACTTTACCAACAGCAAGACAAATGTCAAATTACTGCCATTCTTATTTGTTTTTATTCTTCTAAATTTTCACTGCCCCCCCCCCCCGTCACTCTTGTTTACAGGTAAGAAGACCTGGATCCGGTCCAGGCGGCCCTGCCGGGGAGTGGCTCGCTGGGCTTCCTGGCCGTCATTTCCCTCCTGGGGTCTCAGGGTTCTCCCTCTGCTGCCTCGCCTCGGATGCTGTGCCTTTCCGGAGCCGTGGCGGGACGGCCCCTTGCATGCCATGGTCTTTGGGCAAAGGTGCTATGTGAGGGAAGGGATGAGCAGCCACTAGCGAGGGGGCCAGCAGGGCTGGCATCATTAGAAATCTGGGGTGCAAACTGGGCGTGGTGGCACACACCTGTGACCCCAGCATTCAGGAGCCTGAGGCAAGAGGATCATAAATTTGAGGCCAGCCTGGGTAATTTAGTAATTTACCAAGACTGTTTTGAAATTTAAAAAGCCAGGCATGGTGGCACATGCCTGTAATCTCAGCACTCAGGAGCCAGAGGCAGGAGAATCTCCATGAGTGTGAGGCCAGTCCAGGCTTCTTAGTGAGAACTTGTCTCAATGAACAAACAAACAATCCTGAACTGTATAGAGAGACCCCGTCTCAAAAAGACCAAAACTGGGCCAGGAACATAGCTCAATGGCATAAGCACCTGCCTGGCAGGCACAAAGTCCTGAGTTTGATTCCTGGTACAAAAAAACCAACCAACCAAACAAAAAAAGACCAAAACAAACAACAAAAGTGGTGTCCGTATGTGAGATCATAAGCACTCAGCAAACGGCAGCAGTAGCTTTTCCAGATTTTGTCTAAAAAACATACATTTAAAACATTTATTATTACAGTGACACGCTGCTCTGCTTCTTGTGTTAGCCACTTAATACATAATTCCACACTAATAGAGTGTATAGCTCTTTGTAGTTTAAAAAAATATTTTTTTTTGCAGTACCGGGGATTGAGTTTAGGACCTTGTGCTTGCCAGGCAGGTGCTTATTCAACTGAACTATATCCCCAGCCCTAAAAAATTAATTTTTACGGACCATGGATTTTAAGCCATTCAAGCCAGTTACAGCAGTATGTCCCCTGAATCTTTCCTGTGCGCCTATATACGTATATGCCACTAGAGGGAGCTCCAGGGGAAAGCATTCCTTGAGCATCCGAGAGGACCCCAACATACTGGGTTTGAGCCCAGGGTCTTCTCACTGAATACATTCCCTGCACATTTCTATTTTTTACTTTGAGACAGAGTCTGTTATGGTTGGTTTTTGTGTTAACTTGAGAAGTTTAGAAGCATAACTAAGGCGGGCATGGCCGGGCGTGGTGGCGCATACCTGTAATCCCAGCACTCAGGAGACTGATGCAGGAGGATCATTGTGAGTCTGAGACCAGCCTGGGCTACAAAGTGAGCTCAAGGCCAGCCTGAAAGACAAAACGAAGCATAACTAAGTACCTGAGCAATCCTGCATCCTAGGGTGCAAAGGACGAGTCCTGGGGCAGCTGCTTACACTCTAGGGGTATTGTTATAGTTGATTCATTGTGTCAACTGAAGAAGTTTAGAAGTTAAGTGACTCAACAGAGGGTCAGGGTCTGAGCCTGTGCAAGAGGAGGGCCCAAGATCGTGTAAGTGCTATGCCCACACTACTAGGGGGTAGCCTGCTAACTAACTTAACTAACTAGCTATATATATATATATATATATATATATATATATGTATTTTTTTTTTGAGACAGGGTCTCACTATGCAGCTCAGGCTGGCCTTGAGCTCACTTTGTAGCCCAGGCTGGTCTCAGACTTGCAGCCTCAGCCTCCCCAGTGCTGGGATGATAGGCATGCGCCGTCATAACTGGCTGCCTACGTAAAGTATAAGGGAGTTCTCTCTTTTTCTCTTGCTGCTGTTGCTGTCTTTTGCCGTCATAAACAGTGGCCCCTCTGCCATGCTACCCTGCCTTGGAGCCAGCTGATTTTGGACGGAGACATCCACAAACTGAGCTAAACATACCTTTCTTTCCTTAATTTTAGGCATTGGGTATTTTGCCTCAGCGAGAGAAAAGTAAAGAAGACAGTGTCTCACTAAGTTGCTAACCTGCGCAGGCTGGACTTGAAGTTTTCATTCTTCTGCTTCGAGCTCCTACAGTGCTGGGATTATGGGAATGGGCTTTACCTGCTGTGTTTTTTGTTCTTTTTTTTGGTGATTATTTTAACACGACAACATTTATCTTGGAGATCTTTCCTTATCAGTACCTGAAGAGCATCCTTATTACTTTAATTAATTAATTAATTAAGTTTTGATTTTTGAAACAGGATCTTCCTACGTAGCCCAGGGTGGCCTTGCACTTGTTGTCCTGCCTCAGCCTCCCGAGTGCTGGGACGTGTGTCACCATGTAGGCTCCCGTCTTTGCTGTTTTACACAGCCGCACAGCACCTTGCTGCACAAATGTACCGTTTGATGCTTCTTTAGGTAACTGCAGTGTATTTAGGTCACTTCCTTATAAAAATATCTTTCACTAGGCTGAAACAAAATGTATCAAATTCATTTAAATTAATAAATATTTAATAGCAAATAACATGTCCAGTTCCATTTTTATTCATTTTTGTTTTCTGTTGTATTGAGGAATGAAGACAAGGCCTTGTGCATGCTAGGCAAGAACTGAAAAAAAATCACACCCCCTAATTCAAAAGCTCAATCCAAAAACAGGCATCTGAGATGAATACACATTTCTCGGATGAAGAAATGGAAATGGCAAATAAATACACGAAAACATGTTCAACATTATTGGTCTTTTTTTTGTTTTTGGTACTGGGAATTGAACTCAGGACCTTATGCTTGCCACGTGGGCACTTGTGCCACTGAGCTATATCCCTGGCCCTAATTATTGGTCTTTTGAGAGATGCAAATTAAAACAACACTGAGATTCCATCTCACTCTAGAAAGAATGGCTGTCATTAAGAAATCAACTAATAACAATGCTGGCAGGGCTGTGCGAAGAAAGGAACCTTTCTCCACTGCTGGTGGGAGTGTAGAATGGTGCAACTACTATGGAAGTCAGTGCGGAGGTTCTTCAAAAAGCTAGGATTAGTGGTCCCGTTTGACCCAGCTGGTCTTCTTGGTATCTTCCCAAAAGAATCAAAAGCATCACAGCACAGCAATATATGCACACCCATGTTCATAGTAGTACAGCTTGTAATAGCTAAATCTTGGAAACAGCCCAAATGCCTGTCAACTGATGATAAAGAAGATGTGACTTTTTTTATTACGATGGATTACTACTCTGCCATAAAGAAGGATAAGCTTCAGACATTTCTAGCTAAATGAATGCACCTTGAGACTATACTTTTTTTTTTTTATGTCTTTTTTGAGACAGGGTCTTGCTATGCGGTTCAGGCTGGCCTTGAGCTCACTTTGTAGCCCAGGCTGGTCTCAGACTTGCAATGATCCTTCTGCCTCAGGCTCCTAAGTGCTGGGATTACAGGCATGTGCCACCACACCCAGCTGAGACCATACTCTTAAGGGAAATAAATTGGACACACATATGTAAATATCACATTGTTTCTCTGGTGTGAGAAGCCAAAAGTGTAAATAGGGACCAAATTGTATAACAGAAACTGTGAAATAAGCAGAAAATATTAAAATGAGAAGGGGAACTAGGGCGGGGAGAGAGGGAAAGGAAATGTTGTAGTTTGGGGTTTTGCAAGGGGAACAATATAATTCAGGACACACTGTATAAGATTATTTATAATAGTCACCCAAAGAATCACACACGAGAGAGTGCAGGAAATCTGTTCACACACTCAAGACCAAAGAATCCAGCTGGGGGCTTGGATCCCATGGCAATGTCCTGCATGAGTCCAGTTGAAGACCTAGAGCCCATAACAATGCCTCCCACGAGTCCAGCTGGAGGCCTGGAGCCCACGACAATGTCTCATGGAGGCCTGTTTCACGGATCTGCATTGGGAAGGCCAAAGGTCAGTGTTGGAAACTAGGAAGTCTGTGCCAGGGGGATGAAGGATCTGTGCTAGCAGGCTGAGGGATCTGCACTGGAAGTGATGCACAAAGTAAGAACTAGAGCTCCCCTGAAAAGTACCACAGCCATCCTCAGCAACAGTGAGGTCCTGAGCTCCTCCAATGGTGAAGACTGTAATGGCCTAAGTACCCAGCTGCCTGCTAGACTGACCCCATGCTTGACCCCTGATTCACCTCAAACAGCTAAAATCATGTACGGTAACATAATTATTGTTTAAAGGTTCCTTGTTCTTTCTCAGAAAGAATTCAAAGAGCATTGCCTGCCCCTGCCAGAAACAGGACAGTTCCCCAAGCATAACGTCCCTGCTACACCTGTGTATTCATTGTGGTTTTTGTCT